>KZ308415.1:369283-389719 GCA_000376725.2 Ladona fulva
ATATTTAGTAATAACAATTAATTGGTAGTAATTAATATAATAGATAGTTTAAGTAAAGAAGATATGTGATGCTTGTAACTAATGTAGCGTTGCGCAGCAAATATTGACGCTGTGGTCGGTGAAATGTTACAAAGTAAACAAATAAGACAGTGAGTTATTGCTGCTTCACGGCAACCATGTACCTGGAGGCGGTTTAGGGTGGAATATCCAGCATCTCCTCAGCAATCGAATGTTTAGACCGTAACTAGGTCACGAAGGATTAATTTTATTTTTACCTCATCATAAGTCTTGCTGTCCGTATAACAATAGCGGAAAATTAAAATATCGGGGATCGAGGGAGTTCAACCCGCGCGACCTCACCTGCACTTTTTCGTTCTACTGCTGCGAGAAGCTCCCTAATTCTTTTCCTTCGCACTGCCTCGGAAATCGCTCCACATCATCGGTGGAGGAGATATTTCCCCGGAGACTCTTTAAGAGATTGCGTGCTTGCTCTTAAATGCCGGAGAAAATGACTGTGTGTGTGTGTCGGTATGACGTCACCGGAGATCCTTCAACCCGCTCCACGGTCACGTTTCCCGTGCACCTGCGCCGCAGAACGGGAGTGTCCGGAAGGTCCGTGTCACCGCCTCAATGCACGTGATCGCCATCGCAGACGACCCTTTCTCATTGTGAAGCACATCCGTTTTCGGTGCCGACGGCTTCACGGGCTCTCTTTTACCCCAGAGGAGGCGACGAGTCCGATCAGTTTAATTTCCCATTCCCGTGGAAGGCCTTCGCTCCTTGTAAATTGCCTCTCTGTCCCTTGCATCGAGAATGATCGCCCCCTCCCACGTAGCAGGCGCCGACGTCTTCGAGGGATTAGCGGCACTCCATCACCGGAATACTTGGCTCCCACTCATTGGAATGGAATCGAAGGAATTGGCGCTTTATGAGATTGGTTTTTGTTTCCTTTCCAGTTTTTATGGTAACACAAGTTTACACAATGCCGGGGGTACGTTTAGTCACCTTAAGAAATGATAAAATATAAGTCCTATTGTAAATAAAATGCGACGAATTTGCAAAAAAATATATTAGTTTAATTCAAAACTACATAAAAAACTCAAATCATATAAAAAATTCTGATCGATATGGAACATGGAAATGGATGTATGGAAATACAAATCATTTAAGATCTTCGTCACATTTGGATCAATATTTTTACTTCTGTTAGTATTTATTTTGTGATTCCGAACATCTTTTTATCTATACAAATATATATAGCAATTATAAACTGTTAATCAATACATATGGGGCCATATACACAAGCACAGGTATATTTACACGCTGTGTAAATCTGCCCCGTGTGCCATCTGTAAACTAACCCCTTCGCCATGTTTTCGTTACAACTATACCTCTAATCTTTATTCATGAGGTAAGCAACCAACTGAATAGCTAAAAATACCCGAAAAAAACAATCTAGTAGGATAAATCATGATGGAATTGGCGCTTTAAGAGTTTGGTTTTTGTTTCCTTTCCAGTTTTCAGGGTAACGATAGGTATTTTCTCTTTAATTTGCTACCGAAATGATTGTGCAAGGCGAATATTAAAGATAAAATAGAGGATAAAAAGGAACTGAATGATGAAGAAAAGCAAGAGAGTAAGGGGCGAAAGTTAACGTTATTGAAAGTTAAAATATTAGTTATAACAAAGGAAAGAAAGCTTAATTGACGACCATGGTCAATGAGGGAGTAATGGAACAGGTGAATCGATTTCCCCTAATTGAAAGTTGTTCTTTTTTTGGGATTGGGAAGGCTCTCAGATGAGATTAATAAAAGATTAACAATAGACAAGGAAGCTTCCATAAATCAAAGGGAATCAAAGGATGTCCAAAGACCGTGAAGAATTCAGGAAAAGATCCAAAAAACACTTGTTGTGGAGTATCTTTGCTCTATGGGTTTGAAACATGGACCTTAAGAAAGAACGTCTAAAGGCCTTAGAGACTGGGTGTTTCTGGAGTTGAATATAATTTACCCATTCCGACTCCCTGTGACAGATTTGATGGCATTAGCGGAAGAGAATCTAATATTTACTATTCTTTCTTTCAGAGCAAATTTTTAACAGATTTGTAAATTATATTAGATAAGTTGCACTATTTTGTATCTATTCGTGTTGCTTTCAGATTATTTGCTTGGATAAATCTATTTTGTAATTTTAATTCTGTGTGTATTATGAAAGCTTTATCTCGTTTACACATTTGATAGTTATAACATACATCGTAGCTAACTTCTTTATATCTATTCACTCTGTCTTATTTCCTGAGGATAAGATGAATAATAGAAGATTGGAAAAGGGAACGTAAGATAGGAGAAATAGATGATGTGGGGACAAGTCGTTTTAAGAACTCATTCTTTCCGCGAACGATATACGACAGCTATAAGCTAATGAGGTAGCTGGAACGCTCGGTGTTTACTCCCCCTGCCACACGCCGGAAGGCGGCTTGTAGGGTATTTATGCAGATGTAGGAGACCCGATTCCACAGCCCTATGCTTTGCGTAACAAGGAAAACATAGATTCAGTTGATACAGAAACAAACATGGAAGAGCTCAAGATTGTTGGTTAAGAGAGCTTTTCATGAGAGGAATTAGGCCATGGATGGATAGGTCGAAAATTGCGAGAATAGGAATTGTTATATTAAGTACCGAAGGCAACATCTGAGGAAAAGACAGAGGCAAAACATGTTAGGTGGTATAAGAGGCGAGATAAGTTATAAATAAAAGAAAAGAAAGGACATTAGGTAAGGATTATTAGGAATTATGCACCTACCGATAGGTAGAATCCTTATTGTGATAGTCAGATAGTACAACTTATGAAGAGGAATGAAGAACAATTTAATGTGAGAGAAAAAAGGGGGGCTCCCGGATAGCTAAGTGGGCAACGCGTTCGACTTCGCCGAAAGCGGTCCCAGGTTCGATCCCCGGTGGGGGCCTACGTGCGACCAAAGCAGTCGAAGCACTTTTAACAATACTACTACTACGAAAACAGGGGAATGTTCTCAGGTAGTAGATTACCGCTTTGTAAGGATATAGAGAAGAAGGAAAGCCAAGAAAAGGAATTTATGTATGTTATGAAGAAGAGCATGGTTTCATCAGTATGGTGGTACTAAGAGAAAGGGCCGATTTGGACAAACTTGATTGGTGGTGGGAAACAAGCCCTAAGAATACCAACTTCTATAGTGAAGCAACATGGAGATGATGACTTGGAAAGATACATATTATGCATATTATGATGATAAATGAGTAAAATGTGTGATTCTTAGGTCAGTGTTAGAAAAGAGTCCGAAAATATTGAACATTATTTTAGTAATGGCTTAATTTTTCAAGTTCTGCTCGATTTAGCATCACTAAGGATACGGTTTGAAATCTTGATTACGCTAAGGTTGAATTTTTACGGAGTCTAAGGGCTAGTTGTGTGGGTAGTGTTGAAAAAATAAAGCTCGCTAGCCAAATAGTAAAAACTCGATTGTTTTTATAATTTTATTAACAAGAGAAGTAAATTTCGCGGAAGGCTTCCGACGCTCATAATAGACTCTATATCATATGGATTGAATTCAGTCCTGAAAATGTCTGTTTACCATGTTCATAAGAAAATTATCAGGCAAAGGCAATATTTGATGCTAATATATAAGGTAGGGGCTAGTAATTAACAAGTTAAGGGTAGCGAGTTAAGAATTCCGATTAACTTGAACCTTGCCATACTTAGAAGTCTCGGACAACTTGGTCACTAACTTTTTTTTGGCAATATAGGAAACGGGTAAAGGTTATCTAGCGCAAGATAGTGCGCACCCAAGAAAAATCCCAAAAGAGCCTGACGGGACCGGGAATCGAGCCCGGGTCTCCCAATTGCCGGTCTGGTGCTCTCTCCTTTATGCTATCCCGGCAGAACGATGAACGATGCTAACATGTGGGCGAACTCACAACGTCCTTTGCCCACAAAGTCTCCCGAATGGCTTGGAGAAATTATCTGCCGGGATATCTCAACGGCCACAGCACCCGATTAGCTATCGGGAGACCCGGGTACGATTCCCGGTCCCGTCAGGCTTTTTCAAGTCCATTCTTCCTTGGGACTTTTATTAAAAAGGTATGGATTTTAAAGCTGCTAGAAATATGAGAAATAGCCGCGAATGCAAACAAACGCGAGCAAATACTCGCAGTATTATTAGAATACGCGATGAAAAGTAATGGGCCAATATACTGCAGCCAAAGTACTGTCATTTATTTCTATCCTATACTTTTGAAACTGGCTTTCGTTGTAGTTTGTCTCGAATGAGAAATTTATCAAAGAATTAGAGAGAATGTAGTGAGTTTTAAGAAACATAATTTATTGAGCGTGCGTTCTAACTTCATGGAGAATTTTGAGTCTTAGATTCTGAGACTGAGATTATATTATGAATAATATATTCGGATGCAAGGTACATTTTGTTGGAAAAATCAGTTAATTCTTCAGATATTTCACAATGTTTAAGAGTTAAGGTGCACTTTTAACCCGCTACTTTTGTAATAATTATGCCTTTAGGAGTAAAAAAATTTGGATTTTGCTTCGCCGCTGAAACCTTACGTATTTTTAACGTAATTACACCTAGATAGATTTCTCCCTTTTCCATTCCTAATTCTCTTTCCTAAGAACCGTGACTTGGATTAAATTAGGTTCCTAGAATTCACATCCTATCTCCGTCTACGTTATACTCCGCGTAATATCGAATTAGGAGTTGCGGAAAGTTGTCCCGAAGCACTTCCGTGCGAGACAGCTAAAAAAATCGAATTACCCTCGTCTTGTCGTCGCTTTTACTTAGTTATCAGCGAGAATGATATTGGATTTTAGTTAATGAAAGCCAGGAGTCATTTTCCATTTTTCCAGCTCGCAATTTAAAATCCAATCTGCGGGAGTCTAAAATAAAACTCTTTTATCATCTGATGGATTATTAGCTGAACATGGGGAAGAGTGGTACGATATAGAATGACTCCTTCCATCACTCATAGGCTCTGTTAAATGGATTGTCACGAGTCAATTATCACTTATCCATTCAGAAGTATGCATAAGTATTAAAATGTAAGTCGGCTGTGGGGAGGTAAAGGGATGATATCTATCCACAGTACAACACAAACGTCTCTATTGGGCGAAACTGGGAATAGGAAGTCCTATCTTCCATATAATCCTTAAAAACAAGTATATACTACAGTATATACAGATAAAATAATACGGTGGCAACAGAAATAAAAGAAGGAATTAATGAATGTTTTTTAAAGAGAAGAGAGTAATGTTTTTATCACAGAAAAATGATCCCACTTAAGGAAAACACCTACAGAGATGGTGGGTTCTGAAAAACCTGTGAAAGGTGTAGGAAGGATAGATAGATAGACCCTTTATTGGCGAGGTTAGGCCCATTTGGGTCTCTCTTCCACCTAACCTTGTGTGTCATTGTGATATGTACAAAATATAATTATAACTAAAAGAAAGAATGCTGTATGGGAAAAATCATTGCAACCGAAAGATGGAAAGAAAGAGAGAGAGAGCGATTGCAACAAAGAGAATAGTATAAATTACAAAAGATATTAACGTATACAATATCTCTACAGAGAAGAAAATTCACTTAAGGTGAACAGGAAAGAGGAGGGTAGAAAAAGCTGCGTAGCAAAACTGATAGTGCCCGCAGTGTCACAGAAAAAGATTCTTTTAACACCTGTTAAGGAACATATTCAAATTCAAAACAAAGCAATTCGACTTATTTTTGGGTGAAAATTATTTTCCTGCCAATTTTTTCCGGTAATATCATCGATTAATGTAAACAAAAATTATACACAGAAAACGATTATAAATGTACTGGTATGAATATGTTGTTTTCTGCGCGATTTACCAAGAAAAAATAAAATCTAGGATTAGTCATTAAAGAAAATGAAAAGAATATCTAAAATGCATCTTATGTAGATACTAGAGAATGGAGAGTTTGAGGATTAAGTTAAAAATAGGTAAAAATCTGAGTTACTTTATTGGGGAATAGCATTAAATGATAGCAATGTAAAGGATGTTATAAAATGGAGTAATCATAGTTTACCCTACGTTCGTATTTTATTCATGAAGATTCCTGCACGTCTACATGAAATAGGATTGCGAAGCTTTAAATAGGATTTCGAGGAAATCGGTTCGGGTGGTTAAGCGGTAATTTCGGTTTCGATTAGAAGTCAGTCAAGTGAATATCCTTTACACGAAGTCGAATCTCAAATTTGACTCTTAAATTACGGACCTCCTGAGCCATTTTTCACAGCGGTAGACTGCGAGAGGAAAAAGAATTCCTCCTCAAGATCAAATTAGCAGTCAGTTAAAACAATTAGTTACTCCGTGTGGATCGATCGGGACACTTTGGCGCCGTCTTCACCGTCAAAACACTTAGAGACTACGGGACCGTTCCCCCGGATTAACCCAATCAAGAGAGAAGTGATTTCTTTTTGTCGTAGGCGTCTCCGTTCGAATCAGCATCCGCAAGAAATGCTCCTTTGCTAAAAACCCAGTGCTCCTATCTTCGTCTCCCCGATCTTCGAGAAATTTATTCCTTCGCTTCCTTTACCATGTCGTCCCCTTCCTCGGCCATGCAACTCCGCTTTCTATGATTTGAGTAAATTTCAAACGGCCTTAATGTCCAGCTTATTCTCCCATCAAGATTCCGGACTCTCTAACCGCCCGACAAAAAAGCTTTCTTCATTAGTGTGAAGTAGCGTTGAAAGTTGCATTTCTACGAGTATTGGCTTTAAATTACTTATTCGAGGGGCGTTGATTCATTTAATAACTATCTTTATGCTAATCGAAACCCATCTTTTTCGATTAATCAATACTATTTTGATATTTGCTCATTTTTTTACTTGCTGTCTGGCCCAGCTTCGGACTTTCGGCCACCTTGAAGCATTAAAAGCAATATTTCCATGCTAGAGAGAGATTCAGATTCATTTTCTCCACAAAGCATTGTAACAAAGCAACGGATTAAATAATTTAACAAGTCAAAACTCTGTGACAATTTGCTGATTCTAAATATAATCAAGGAAATATGGACACCAAAAAAGCCTAATCTTCCTATGGCTAATTAAAACCCTAATCTTCCTATGGCTCTTCGATTGCTCTAGCCATTGCACTATTTAAATATAACATTTAAGGCAGGTCTTTCCCACTATGTTTCGCGCAAGGCATGCTTGAATGTTCTGGCAAGATAGCTCAATGGCTAGAGCAACGGATCGGTAATTTGGGAGATCTATGCTAGAGTGCTGGTTCTATAAGGTACTTTTTATGCCCGTTTTTTCTTAAGAATTTTCCCAGGTGCACACCTGTACGTGCAAAGTAACCTTTAACGACTTTCCTCATAACGTTACCATTGAAAAATTTAGTCACAACGGAATTTGGAGGACTCGGGCTTGCACCACAAATAGAATCGACTGAGGAAACCTGTGTATAGTGCGATTGGAAGATAAACACGAGTATATAATAATATTGCATAGAAATTATAAAATTTGTTGTGGAAATTAATTTTTTGCTGATTTAGTGCTTCAGTGATTTTCACCACACCTTGGCCTCCTCAGTAGATTTCAGCGATAAATTGAATCATTGCTTACATTCGTCACGTAGGTCAAGTTCGTATCAATCAGTATAGGTTGAACTGTCCCTGTCACTCGTTGCAGTTTTCCACATCGTGCAGTTCTGTATGTTCTGAAGTTGTTAACAACACTCAAATACATCGAAAATAATCGGAAGTCTGACAAAATCACTCCATAATCACCCCTTGATCGGGTAATTTAATACTTGTGGCTTTATTCTCTTTCTTCCTGCATCCCTTGGCGCATTCCATCCCCCTTCCCCGTATAGGAAACCTGCTCCAGCCGACACCGCTCCTTTCTCTTTAACACACGACCAGAACAACCCCTTTCACATTTCTTTTTTTAGCGACCCAAGTTCATGCGCACTTAACCCCTAAGCTTGTTGAAACACGGAACGGCGCGTGGGAGGAAGGCGTGGGGGAGAAGAGGGAATGTACGGGGGCGAAAGGGGAGACCAAGGGGATGATGTCGAAGAAGAGGTTATTGGATACATGACGTTTCGAAGCCGCCGTTTTAGCGCCGGGCATTTATGTGTGTATACATTATCAAGCAAATTATATAGAATTTCTCACGAACTACGGGTTTTACAAATGATTTAAACTCGTTACAAATTTATTTATTTAATATTTGCAAGCGTTTTACCACCTATTTCCCGCATCCTGATTCCAATTTATTTCGATCCCCCCCCAATCTTTTCCCTCCAGCTCTCTTTTCTTGTGTATTGTGAACGACAGATTTCCATATTTTCCTTGATATCTCATCTACTTCTCTCTTCGTTACAGTAATCTCCGTGTCCGGACAATTCCGCGCGTCTCGCCACTAAACATAACTTAAAACTGTTATATTAATTTCTGACAGTCTGACAAAATGCATAACTTGTAGAATACTGTTATAGTTAGATATCTCTTTTTTACTACTGATGACGGCAATATTTCTGTTTACTTTTACGTATATAGTACATAAATTCTATTTTCTTGAATTTAAAGACCCTTAGATCGCATGTTGTACTATTTAACATTATCTAACATTCTAATTTTATATAAATATTATTTTTGTCAAACAACATTTATATTAACACACTTCTAGACAAATTGAGCGCTGCGACAATTGAGCGCGTCTCACTACTTAGCCTAATGTAAAGCTATTTTATAATTATTTCTGACACTCTCACGAATAGAATAATTTGTCAAATACTGTTAAAGTTATATATCTCTTTGTTTAAGATATCTAACTAACAGTATTCGTTTATAATCTATTAAATTTCGTCGGCAGCATAACGTTTACATTTTGTCGGCAGTATTTCTGTTCACTTCGAAATAAAGATTACATGAATACTTTTTCTTAAATTTATTTGCCCTTAACACACTTGTAATACTATTCCAACATTATTCTTTTACCTGTAATCTCATAGGGAGCTTCCCTCCGTCCTATTAAAATGTTGAGCTAAGGTAGAAGAGAAGCTCACATGGGCCTAACTTCGCTATTTAATGATCCAATCATCTTAGTATTTCTCAGTATCCCTACATCTTTCATATCATTTCTAAGCTTCGCTGCTATCGACGGTCATCACTTACGGTTGGATTTTCAATTTTAGGTATGCTTTTATTCCATTGCGTTGGCATAAGTCTTCTTGTAGTAAGGATGGAGGATGGATGAGGAGGAAAATGTATTAATTCTTCTTATAATGTTTTTTTCTCTTACTTTCTTTTACTTTCGCTGTTTTGCCTAAAATGTCATGTTCATCGCTTTTTGCGCGAAACTTTTAAGATTTTCCTTGATACTTACTCATCGTAGAATTATTTTAAATCTAAATTAGTTCCTGATCTACAAAATGGAGATACTTTAATGTATTCTCTCCCAATGAATCGCTCTCGAGTCGTTGATTTTTTAACTTTTCAAATAGTTGCTTATCTTGTAAGCAAACTGCAGCCCCTTGCTCAAGTGTAGGTAACTTAATATAACACAAAAAGCAGGGAAGATTACGTTTAAAGTGCATTTGTGATTATTCTGTCATGTTGGCGAGTCCGTCTGGGAGCTCTAAATTGAAACCTTGGAATATTTCGTTGATTTTCAAATAAATACCCTTATTCAATTGGCATTTCCTTCTATTTAGGAAGGAGATACTATATTTTATCCTATAAATTAAAAATATCTGAAAGACATCTATAATTAAAAATGTCGTTCACGAAAATTATATATAGATACTTTAATGGTTGGTTATGTTTATTTTAATGGGATGACGCCTAATAAATAATGCCTTGAAAGATTTTCTGATTCCGATAATTAAACGTTATTTACAATCCGTCGACAGTTTCTCGGAGATAACTAATTTTCCGGCAGCTTATATTTTGGAATCGTAAAATTCTGTTTGGCAGTATATTTTAAGCATATATTCGGTAAATTTAGCTAACATCATCATCGATTGACTTTAAGTCCATAAAGATCAAGAAAACTAATCTTCACCTTAGTGGTGACTTGGGGTGTCAATGAAATATATGGTCAAGTTTACTGACTTATATAACAGTCAAGCTTCTTAAAGTTTCCTTATGGGATTTAGGCACCCCAAAAAGTGCTTGGAAAAGTAACTCAAACGGAAAATGTAGTATCTCTAATGCGATTAATGTAAATAATCAAACAATTTTACTGGAAAAGATACGGAACTAAAAATTAAATGCAACTGTATCAGTAGAATACAACATTTTCATCAAAATATTATTACTCTCTTTATAACATTTAATACCAGGATTTATAATTTAATAATTCTCTTATTAGCTTCCGAATTTTTATGTAACTGAAAAATGAGAATGCAAAGCCATTTCAGTTCATTTTTAGATATTCTATTTCCTTTTCTCCTCTTGTATCTTCGCATATCTAAGCACCAGGATCTACCTATTGACTTAAAAATGCAGACAAAAATGGCTGGAATATCTTACATTACTTTTGTTTTAACCACAGTTATATTCAGATTTACTGAGGTCATATTGACCCCTTGCCGCGGATTGAGAGTGAAGGTGACGAGGATTTATTTTGATTCAGAAATAAATCGTTTTAAGACATTATATGAAAGGTCTGTTACCTCGTCCTAGCTTCGCACAGCGACCGACGCTTTCTTGCGAAGTAGAGGCAAAATGAATAAAAGCGCACACGTCATTCATATCCCGTCAATGAGAGCGTTAAAGGCATAAACTCCCGAGTGATTGAAACGTAGGCGAAGGGAGGGAAAGGTATGAGAAAGTCCACTAGTCAGTCTGGAAAGAGGATGGAACGTAGTAAGTATGTACATATAGGAGGGAAGCGAGATTCACGTGGGAAGAGATAAGACGAAAGCAGTGGTCACGTCTTCAGCTCACACGAGACAGCTTGAGGTAGCGGCATTGAAGTCGGTAATTCTTCCTAAGGGTTCTCCAGTCAGGAATATCATGGAGAAAGGAAGGTATTGTTTTGTGCGCCGTTCTCCAAAGTGTACGTCTGGGCGTGCATGCGACGTAGGATTACCCTCTTCGCCGTGTTAGTCGCATGTACTCACCGGATGTGCTGTTGCACTTAAACGCAGGACATAACACGCGTTTATATCCCCGTGTGCGTGCGTGTTTTTCGCAGACGGCACGTTTATTTTTTCGCTGCACTCCCGCCAGGAAGTTTTTTTGCTCAGGTACGTCTCGTGACCTCGGTGAAGGGGTAGGAGGTAAACATCCCCACTCCTAGTAAATTAATGCTCTTGGCGTGTTTTTCGTTGTCCTTCGAGCAGACTTTTCTTCCGTCCCCTTAATGGCTCGTAGCGCGGAGTACGGAACGCTGGGAGCCATCAATAATAAAAGCACGCTTTCAGACTACACTCAACAGTTCTGAGATATTTTTCTCCCCTGAAAAAGGTAAAAGAGGGCTCTGCTAGTTTTTGTCATGGTCTTTCCCGATGCTTTGATGTTAATTATTCAAATGGTTTCGGTGAAATGGCCATCCGTTGCTAAGACTGTTAGATCTAATTAAGGGGAGAATGAATCACGTGGTCAGAGACTCTAAGTTCTTTGATTTTTGGGAACTCTCATATCACAAGATTCAAATGAAATTCATTAGGCGCTGGCCATCTCCACATTCTAAAAGTTAGTTTATTATCGGAACAATTTTCGTCGTCGTCTTTTCGAAATTCATTTAGATATCCATCATTTCGAAATTCATCTAGGTATTCATCATTTTCACTCACTGTGGACGGCGGCGGATTTTTTTATTAGGCGCTAGCTTAGGACCTCAACTATTTGGGAGGCCTCAATAAGACTGTGCTTATGAACTCTCAGTAACGGACAAGAAATTGCTCTAGTTTCTCACTTCAAAAAAAAACTTATATTTGATCAGTGAGTCTACATAATATTTCATAGAATAAATTTAATGTTTTCCTAATTTATCACTATACTGCGTAAAGTATATCTATCGTTGTTTATATTCTACAGAAGTACTTTTTATTGAAATGCGAAATATGCTCAGTTATTATTGCCTCAGTGAAGTGCCTGAGATTTCTGAAGGATGTATATTTGAGTATTTTGTGAACAAATTTTAGTTTTCACTCCCATAATTCCTAGTGGTAGCCTCAATCTGATCTTCGCGCCCAGGGGTTCTGATAGCTTAAATTCGCCCCTAAGTGTGGGGATAATTAATCCCTGTTAATCCTAATAATTAATTCTGTTAATCATCTAAGAATAACTCACTCCCACCTGGAAACTTAAAATGGCCACTAGGTGGCGGCAGGGATCAGGTTGGTGACCACTACATTAGGGAATATTCATCGGGTAAAATGAGACGGAATCTTCAAAGACTCTCCTCTATCATTCATAGTACTCCATTTAACGATCACAGTGGAATATTTGCAAACTGGAATAAACGGAATGGTGGTCCTGGAGCGAGGAAAATAAAAAAATCGACATCGAACGACACGGGGTACCTTATTACGCAAAATTCATTAACGGAGAATTTAAATCATTTACATCTACATCAATACCCTACAAGCCGCCTTTCGGCGTGTGGCAGGGGGTGAAAACACCAAGGGTTCGGACTATTTTTTTAACCTACTGTTATCGCATATCGTTCGCGGAAAGAATGAGTCCTTAAAACGACTAGTCTAGCTTCTATTTTCCTTATTTTACGCTCATTGTCGGATCGACAAAAATAGCAGGGGGGTCGCATAATATTCATTACGTCTTCCGCGAACGCACTGTCTCGAAATTTATCAAGTAATCGCAGCTTAGCTTCCAATCTCCTTTCTTTCAAGGATTCCCAACGTGCGTCGGAGAGCATTTTCGTAACACTAGCTTTTTTATCGTAGCATTTTTTCATAAAACGTATTGCCTTGCGCTGCACTTTCTCGAGTTCGCGGTTGTACGTTTCGTCCGCCGGATCCTGTATACTTTCCGCATATTCAAGATGGGGTCTGAAGGCGAAATAGCATCGCTCTCTAACCTTTTCATCGCATCTACCTACAATGCGCTTTAGGAAGCCGAGCTATTTGATTGCTTTACCGCAGATTTTTCGGATATGAATGCTCCAGTTTAAGTTATTCGCAAGAGTGATCCCGAGATATTCAACTCCGTTCCAACGTATCCAACAAAATTCCGTTAATTTTGTACGGGTAATTCGGACAAATTTGTTTTTTTTCCGAAGAAATTAACGACGGAGAATTTACTAACATTAAGTTCTAATTGCCATTTTTCGCACCACCTATGAATGTGGGCTAAGTCGTTTGATAGGTTATCACGATCCTCCATGTTTGATATTTCTCTATATATTACCGAATCGTCCGCAAATATCCTCACATTGCTATTTATCTCGTCGCTCAGGTCATTGATATATATATAAGGAAGAGAAGAGGTCCAATTACGCTGCCTTGAGGTACGCCTGAAGTAACTTTGACTTTGTTCGAACTAATGCCATCAAGTACTACTTGTTGTTCCTTCTCGTGGAGAAAATCTTTTACCCAGTGAATTACCTCCTTATTAATGCCCGCTAATTTTAATTTGTAAATTAATTTGTAGTGAGGAACTCTGTCGAAGGCCTTTTTTTACTCTCGGCAGATGTTAAAATGTCATGAACGAATAACGCTAGTTATTCGTTCATGACATTTTAAGACACGAAGTTTCGCATGATCGGACCTTTCGAAAGCCATGCTGGTTCTTACAGAGGAATCGATTACTATCTAGGAACTTCATGAGTGAGCTAACAACGATGTGCTCCATTATTTTGCCAGAGAGGGAAGTTAATGATACAGGTCTATAATTTCCTGGGTCCTTTTTCATAAACAGGTGTAACATTCGCTAGCTTCCAATCTATTGGGACACGACCTTCGATTATTGACTTATAAAATATAATTTGGAGGTTCGGCGCGACGCTTTCTGCCAGTTCTTTTAATACTCTAGCCGGAATTCCTTCTGGACCTGGCGATTTGTTTGGCTTATTTTTACGCAAAAGTGTAGCTATTCCATTTTCAGTGAAACATATACTTGACATCGACTCGGGTGTACTAATCTCTGGTAGGGTCTCTTTGCAATTGTCAGCCATAAATACGCTTTGATAGAATTCGTTTAGGATGTTCGCTTTCCTTTTCGTATCGCAAGGTATATTATCACCATATAATCATAAAATCTTGCGACAATTTTCCAGAGAAATAGCGACTTTTTAGCCGTGCAGCATATTCTCTTTGTGCATTCAAGAGGTTCAATTTTCCTTTGACCCTTTCATAAATACGCCTTGCGATGTCAACTCAAAATTCGCCGTCTGCGAACGTATCGCCGCTTGCTCGCGATTCCGATACATTATCGACATCCCCTTTCGACATCGCGTCTGCAGTTTAGAGTATGGCATCGCTTAGGAGAAGAGCGCGTGATGGACTGAAGCTCTTAAAAGGCAGTGATTAATACAGACTAGTCCGACACTCGTGTCCTGGAGATCCGACGTCAAATCGTGCACACGTGCGCTCCTAACGGCCGGGATCAAGTTGATTGCGGGCGAGAGAGTGATGAATGGTTGACGGGGGCGTCTGTCCCGAGTCGGGAGTCGATCCAGGAGAAGAGTCTGTGTGCGCTCCAGAGTTGTGCATGCCGTCATACTTGTTTCGTGATGGAAGGGTGGCGGGAAGTTATCCGTGTAATATCAAACTACGATTAATAATTTTGATACTGGAAGTGATTTTTATGTCCATCAATGATATGGGATAAATGGATCATTGCATTTAATACTTACACAACTTGAAGGATATCAAGCAATTTCGTTGATGGTAATTTTATGCAAACCGGCATCTGTAGCTATATTGACAGCAATAGTTTTAGTAGCAATAGTATCAGTATTATTTAAAGGGCATAGACAGATGAGGTCATTTCGCACATGTGGGCTCCGACCACCCAGGGAATCGAACCCGTGACAGTTTACATCTAAGGTGAACGCGCTACCCGCTTTGATATTTGGGAGCCCTCGGCACTGATTTGCTCTTATAGCTCGATACTTATTACTCTGGATTTTTTTTACTGAAATTGATTTATTCGGATTAAACATCAAAAGATACGAGTATTTTTAGAGTGTCCCTGTTCACTTTATGGAGTGCTATTGTATTATCTCAATATTAGATTTAAGTGAGTAATTTTATTATAATGTTATCCTTAGTTTGCGAAGGTTGAATATTTTGCGGGCTAGGTTTCATAATGTAAAAATACATTTGAAGACAACAAATATGAATATGAAATGGGACTATCATGGGAAACACAGGAATAGTGGTTGGCCTATTAACAATTTATGGTAGAATTTAGACGATTTAGGCATAAAAACCGTATTGTGAAATGTTTCTTAGACATTTTATATTTACAAGGTCAAGATGTCATGGTTTTCAACTTTCTGGGACCGAATTCATCGAATACTTTGACGTAAATTTTTACGAAATACGGTTTTTGATTGAGAACGTATTTTCAGTATAGACCGAAAGAATGGAAAAAATATTTACTTCTAATATTAGAAGCCACTTATTTTGCAAAAATTATTTGCTCTTTGTGATATGTAATTAAAGGCAATTTTTCCGTAATATTTCTGTACACCTCCCTATACTCTGACACCAGATATATTCTTCCTTATTTTTCTTTCACTTGTATATGTGCCGTCTGGTTCCTCCTGAATCCTATCCTCAATTTTCCATTAGCTATTCTTTTAATTTCATCCACCAGTAAAAATGCAAAGGGAAAATGGTGAACTGAATGAATGAACAAACCGGACTTGACTTGACTTGTTGTTTATTTATGCTGGGCCAGATGAAGGAAACTGGAACTCTGGACTTCAGAAACCAGAAAGATTTTGGCAGTATGAGAACCTTCATTCGATTTCATTTAATGCTCACCTAATATGTAATCGAGAAATAAATTAGCTAGTCGACGCTAGCCTATTCTTAATTCGAATTATTAATTATGGTACATGTAGTTGAAGAAATGAAAGTGAAGTCTTCCGTGCACTTCGAACCTGGGTCTCCTACTTCCCGAACGGTTACTCTTACCACTAAGTTATCACGAATTTTTCTCTTTTATATCTTCATCTATAATCAAGCGTGTGAACCGCGCGTTTTTCATCTCTCATAGTTCTCTATAGTCAAATATCTGTTTCTCTAGTTCAGTCGCTGAAAAATCGCTGCTTAAAAAATGTGCGAAGTAAAATATAACTTTGGAGNGTGTTTTTATTTTACTTGTTATCTTAATTCAAGAGTAGAATTCTGATTCAATTCAGTTCTAATTTGATGATAACTTCATTGGACTATTCGCGATCGATTTCCATATTTTTTGATGTAGTATTGTGCGAGAAATTGTGTATAAACTTAAGAATCTCCTTTCAAAATACTAAATCGTAATACAGATTTCAAGAAAGGGTTTTTATATATTATATTTGTATCCCTATATTTTTGTTTGGTGCTTTTACGTTGTAAAGTGAGTAAATTTATATCTTTGGCATCTTAAATGCATCATTTTCTTGCATCAATCATTGCAGAATTCAATTCCGAAACTGCTCTTTCCTATCGCCGTTATTCATGAAATACTATATCATCCCGTGCGTAATTCCCCAATAACTAAGTTCGTATCTCGCCCACCACGCTCCCATTCTCAGCCACGCCCAAAATACGGCTTTTGAGAACACTTCGGGAATTGCCAGTGACGATAGCAAGGGAGGAAAATGAGAGAAGTGGTATCAGTCCGGTAGTGGAACAAGAAAATTGTGGTCAAATTCTAAGAAGTGCAAAGAATCACGCGAAGAGATTTCCTGGAAACGTGCAACAAGTTATAATTTAGGAAGGGAGATAGGAAGAAAGGAATGGGTTTAAGAGAAAATAGATTTCGCGAAGTAAATGACGATGCAGCGGATGGAGTTGTTCTCTTGATTTTTGACGCACACTTTCTCCGCATGAATTGTCTCACAAAGGGAAGCGGCGTCTTATCAGGATGTGAATTTTGTTGATATTGAAATTTAAAACATTGCAATGTACCGAGGATTCTCTAATTTCGTACCGAGGATTCTCTAATTCTTATTTTCATCATTTATTTCTCTGATTTTTAACAATTATAGATAAACTAAATTTACTTTGGTTTCTGAACTGAATAGTGAAAATAGTAGTAGGATTTCGTTCAGTTTTGTTTGTAATTCGTATTTATAAGAATATAGTAGCGCAAATGTTTACAAATTTTGCTCCTGAATTTATTATTTTTTTAAGCCGCAAAGAACATGACTGCTACGTATGTATTCCGATAGTTCAGATACAGTAAGCTTACTAAGATGAGTTTGATATTTTATCGGAAGAAGGAGAAGAAATTTCGAGATATAATGAAATTTATACCGTTATTTTCTGAAATCTGTATCTGTTATTTAATGTTGATATCTAATATTACCTGAATCATTCTGCAATGCTCGTAGAAATTAGCCCTGAGACGATTAGCTTCTCAGTAGTTTTTATTCTTACACTTTTTGAAGCCATTTCCAAATTTTTAAATGTAAAAATATCTTCAAATATTTAATACAAAACTTGTACAAATCAACAAAGTTTATGAACACGTTTACCAGTTTCTGCGTGAGAACTTTAACCGGTTTCGGTGGTCTCACGCCGAACAAGTAAAAGTTTAAATACGAAGCGATATGGTTTGAAAATTGGTCGTACCACCTCATACACGTGGAAAATATTACAGAAGTTTGAGAATTAACAGCTCGTTTTTGCTGCATCATGCAATACACACAAGTCTTATAAATCGATCCAAACTGCTTGGCAGCTGAGAGATTGTGATATTTTCTGTTACATATTCAGTAAATAACTTTTAGGTTTTGATCTCTCAGGGCAGGTTGTTGTAGCTCATTTTTTTGATTTAAGTAATGACCTACAAACTGTAACGGTATTTCATATATGGTGGTATATAATTTTTTATTGTTATGTTCTGTAGTTCTGTATTGTGTTTTCGCAGGTTTTTGTAAACTACTCCTATTTCGGCTAATATTTTGGCACTACTCACAGCTGCTAATTAATCCAAAGGAATGAAAACACTGCAAACTAAATAAAATTAAAATTAAAATGAATCATTCAATTCTTATATCCTCTGTTTTTCAGAATTTCGTTACCGCACGATTTTGCTGAAATATTTCCCTTGTGAGAAAATCTCAACCATAGTAAATATTATTTACGGAAAAAGAACTTTACAGTTAAATCCTTTTTTCAACTTTAGGCGTTTTACTGACGTTTATTTTTAATGAAGGGTTTACATTTACACCTATAATATATTCTTTTACATTATGAATAGAACCCTTAAAGTGATTTGTAGCCTCATAGTATTAAGAAGACGTAGGAGAATACAAAGTTGTCTTATTGCGTAAAGGTAGTGATAATTATGTAGATGAAAAGGAAATGAAGTGAAGAACTGAATTTTAAATTGCGAGATATCATTGTAAACTGGAAGACTCATTCATGGATTGAAGTATTTTTATGTGTAACTTAGGGTCATTTTCATTATTTATTTGATTTTTGTTTACGTAAAGATTGTGGATGGGAAACATGCTAGGTGGTAGTCAGTATCGAAGAGAATGAAAACCCTGCGTGGTATTAAAACCAAGTCGCGTAGGAAACCCGCTCTAAAATCTCTCCATGACATTAATTCCATTGCGATATTTAGAACTTCAATTCTCAATTTTAAAAAATACAGCAAAACAACTTCGAAACATATTAGACGATAAGACGATTAGAACATAATTATGAATATAATCAATTAATAATGTATTATTGTAATAATTAATGTAGTATATTAGATTATAATTATTAATATAAAATTATTATTAACTTAATATGTTCTATATCACATTGTAGCCAGTTTGCAATATCTTTAAAATTCTATTTATACAATAAATGTGTTTTTATTTTACTTGTTATCTTAATTCAAGAGTAGAATTCTGATTCAATTCAGTTCTAATTTGATGATAACTTCATTGGACTATTCGCGATCGATTTCCATATTTTTTGATGTAGTATTGTGCGAGAAATTGTGTATAAACTTAAGAATCTCCTTTCAAAATACTAAATCGTAATACAGATTTCAAGAAAGGGTTTTTATATATTATATTTGTATCCCTATATTTTTGTTTGGTGCTTTTACGTTGTAAAGTGAGTAAATTTATATCTTTGGCATCTTAAATGCATCATTTTCTTGCATCAATCATTGCAGAATTCAATTCCGAAACTGCTCTTTCCTATCGCCGTTATTCATGAAATACTATATCATCCCGTGCGTAATTCCCCAATAACTAAGTTCGTATCTCGCCCACCACGCTCCCATTCTCAGCCACGCCCAAAATACGGCTTTTGAGAACACTTCGGGAATTGCCAGTGACGATAGCAAGGGAGGAAAATGAGAGAAGTGGTATCAGTCCGGTAGTGGAACAAGAAAATTGTGGTCAAATTCTAAGAAGTGCAAAGAATCACGCGAAGAGATTTCCTGGAAACGTGCAACAAGTTATAATTTAGGAAGGGAGATAGGAAGAAAGGAATGGGTTTAAGAGAAAATAGATTTCGCGAAGTAAATGACGATGCAGCGGATGGAGTTGTTCTCTTGATTTTTGACGCACACTTTCTCCGCATGAATTGTCTCACAAAGGGAAGCGGCGTCTTATCAGGATGTGAATTTTGTTGATATTGAAATTTAAAACATTGCAATGTACCGAGGATTCTCTAATTTCGTACCGAGGATTCTCTAATTCTTATTTTCATCATTTATTTCTCTGATTTTTAACAATTATAGATAAACTAAATTTACTTTGGTTTCTGAACTGAATAGTGAAAATAGTAGTAGGATTTCGTTCAGTTTTGTTTGTAATTCGTATTTATAAGAATATAGTAGCGCAAATGTTTACAAATTTTGCTCCTGAATTTATTATTTTTTTAAGCCGCAAAGAACATGACTGCTACGTATGTATTCCGATAGTTCAGATACAGTAAGCTTACTAAGATGAGTTTGATATTTTATCGGAAGAAGGAGAAGAAATTTCGAGATATAATGAAATTTATACCGTTATTTTCTGAAATCTGTATCTGTTATTTAATGTTGATATCTTTGGAAACTTAAAGCGAAAAAAAGTTTTATAGATATTTAGTGCACCGTTATCCGATTATTCGTAGCGATGAGAATGTTTTGTGACTGAAAGTAGAGAACATTTTCACCTAATATGAGATCAACATAATTTCTTAATTTTGGATTTTATATTATTAAGTAATAATACAAAAACTCGTGGAGATTATATATTCTCTCTCTAATATTCTTATTTATTATTTGAAATGCGCATTTCC
>KZ308415.1:391052-489801 GCA_000376725.2 Ladona fulva
CCGCTCTAAAATCTCTCCATGACATTAATTCCATTGCGATATTTAGAACTTCAATTCTCAATTTTAAAAAATACAGCAAAACAACTTCGAAACATATTAGACGATAAGACGATTAGAACATAATTATGAATATAATCAATTAATAATGTATTATTGTAATAATTAATGTAGTATATTAGATTATAATTATTAATATAAAATTATTATTAACTTAATATGTTCTATATCACATTGTAGCCAGTTTGCAATATCTTTAAAATTCTATTTATACAATAAATGTGTTTTTATTTTACTTGTTATCTTAATTCAAGAGTAGAATTCTGATTCAATTCAGTTCTAATTTGATGATAACTTCATTGGACTATTCGCGATCGATTTCCATATTTTTTGATGTAGTATTGTGCGAGAAATTGTGTATAAACTTAAGAATCTCCTTTCAAAATACTAAATCGTAATACAGATTTCAAGAAAGGGTTTTTATATATTATATTTGTATCCCTATATTTTTGTTTGGTGCTTTTACGTTGTAAAGTGAGTAAATTTATATCTTTGGCATCTTAAATGCATCATTTTCTTGCATCAATCATTGCAGAATTCAATTCCGAAACTGCTCTTTCCTATCGCCGTTATTCATGAAATACTATATCATCCCGTGCGTAATTCCCCAATAACTAAGTTCGTATCTCGCCCACCACGCTCCCATTCTCAGCCACGCCCAAAATACGGCTTTTGAGAACACTTCGGGAATTGCCAGTGACGATAGCAAGGGAGGAAAATGAGAGAAGTGGTATCAGTCCGGTAGTGGAACAAGAAAATTGTGGTCAAATTCTAAGAAGTGCAAAGAATCACGCGAAGAGATTTCCTGGAAACGTGCAACAAGTTATAATTTAGGAAGGGAGATAGGAAGAAAGGAATGGGTTTAAGAGAAAATAGATTTCGCGAAGTAAATGACGATGCAGCGGATGGAGTTGTTCTCTTGATTTTTGACGCACACTTTCTCCGCATGAATTGTCTCACAAAGGGAAGCGGCGTCTTATCAGGATGTGAATTTTGTTGATATTGAAATTTAAAACATTGCAATGTACCGAGGATTCTCTAATTTCGTACCGAGGATTCTCTAATTCTTATTTTCATCATTTATTTCTCTGATTTTTAACAATTATAGATAAACTAAATTTACTTTGGTTTCTGAACTGAATAGTGAAAATAGTAGTAGGATTTCGTTCAGTTTTGTTTGTAATTCGTATTTATAAGAATATAGTAGCGCAAATGTTTACAAATTTTGCTCCTGAATTTATTATTTTTTTAAGCCGCAAAGAACATGACTGCTACGTATGTATTCCGATAGTTCAGATACAGTAAGCTTACTAAGATGAGTTTGATATTTTATCGGAAGAAGGAGAAGAAATTTCGAGATATAATGAAATTTATACCGTTATTTTCTGAAATCTGTATCTGTTATTTAATGTTGATATCTTTGGAAACTTAAAGCGAAAAAAAGTTTTATAGATATTTAGTGCACCGTTATCCGATTATTCGTAGCGATGAGAATGTTTTGTGACTGAAAGTAGAGAACATTTTCACCTAATATGAGATCAACATAATTTCTTAATTTTGGATTTTATATTATTAAGTAATAATACAAAAACTCGTGGAGATTATATATTCTCTCTCTAATATTCTTATTTATTATTTGAAATGCGCATTTCCCTTCATAATTAAGCAGCGTAAAATCGACATTGTAAGATAAAAATTCTGCTCGAGAAAAAATAATTAATTTAATTTATAAGAATTGTGTTTTGTTCCAATCTGGATTTCCTATTTGCTGAAAGTTCATTGATCAGAATCAGAATCAGAGGTGGATCTAAAAACTCTCCAAGGGGATGATAGTTACCTACATTTAAGGCGATTTCCTTATATACTCATCTCCAATTAACTTTTTCAATACCCACATAGTGGTACCAACCATCAAAATGTCCTCGTTGAAATAGCCGGCTCACAAAGCGATATTATATGGAAATTTCCCGAAAAGGAAACAAACAAGGGAAAGTAAAATAAGTTGGACTTGGCAATAGAGGTGTGCGTCTGTGATGTCGCTATTTTTCACGTCTGTTTATCCTTAGGTTTGAAGTACCGTTGTGTTGTGACAAATGTAGCAGATCATGGAAACTTGAGATGGAAATTTGAATAATCATAAAAAAAAACTTCTCTATCTGATTTTAATTGAAGTTTCTCGTCAGATACTTGTAAAATCGCTTTTATAAAGTCATCCAAAGCGGATCAAGTGGTTGCAAAGCCCCTTGTATCAGATGAATAAATGTTTGTATTTCTCTCATGCTTATATGGATTAAAAATTTACAGTAACTCATTTAACTAGCTGCTACTACTGCCATCACTTAAGAATAAGAATCCATTTGAGAACGTTCATTGAAGATTTTAACGTGTACAAATTGTAAATTAATATTACGTTCTTATCTCTCAGGATGTACATGTTGAAGTCATGCTCATAGCTTAATCATCTTGGAATGGTTTTCTTTGAAATATCCGGAAGTTTTAATTTAAGGATCAAATTATCTAAATAGTCCCCGTTGAGGAAAATTTCAAGTGTAAGGTCGTAATTCGACGGCACGGTAATCACGGGACTGGCTTTCTCTTCTCCGCGATCGAATACATAATCACGTTAAGTGGGCTGGTTAATCATGTATAAGGAGAGGGAGGCAACAGAAGACGATTCAGAGACTTGGAATCCGTTCGAGCGATTCCACCGCTTTAAATTCTGCTTTTCCGCTTGTCTTTCGAATCCAGACGCATTCCTTTGGATTGCGAGCAATTCCGAGAAGTCTAATTACTCAGCTCACGTACAGAGGGAGAACTTCTACCCGCACAATTACTCGCTCGGGCCTATATTCTCCTTGCATATCCCGGAAAACTTTTGGCTAAAGAGGGAACAATCTGAATGTAATCTTCGCACGATTCGATGTTTCTCTTTTTTTGGGAGACAATGCGCAGTTTTCCGACATTTATGATTCTACGATAAAATAATTTTGGAGGAGACGCGATATAATGTACACATTAAAGGAAGATTATTTTCAGCGAGGATTTTAGAGTAAAGGATATCGTTTGCCACGCAAAACATTACAATGAAAACAAAGCTGTCAAGGAAATTCATAATGAGATTAATTAGAAAAATTACTTTTGAAAGATCAAATTCTAACAAACTCTACTTTGAATTTTCATCCCATAGCTCAATTTTTTTGATCATGAGTCTACCTGTCCTGAGTTACGCACGGTATCGTGCTGATATCTCTGTTAACTAATAATCAGGGTCCAATTCAGGGTAAAATCTTCAGGTCATAACTTTAAAAGAAACAGCATTTTTCTACTTACTCTCAGTGCTGATAAAAAATTAGAGACCTTAGAACATGAACGCACCTCTATTTCCCAGCGATTTTCCAGTGGGCAAAACACGCCCCTCCCACAGAAGTGACCTCAGTAGCCATGGAATCATGACGAGAACTTTGTAAATATGGATATTAGGTCGAGATGTTTCAACTTTCTGGGAAAAGCACTATTTAAAAAAATTGGAGACCTTTGAATTTGAACGCACGTCGTATATGAAGACTTAGATCAGAGGCGATGAACCTATTCTCTTCTTAAGAACGCAGGTGATATTCGGCCGCTTCAATCTATTAGGCTAGCATATGAAGCCATCAGGCCGCTTTTAAGGGTGTATCGTCTACATTCAAATAATCCAACAAAAAATATTCAAGGGAAGAATAATTTCACGACTTAATAATTAGTAGGATTTCAATTTTATTTCCACTAGACGTAATAAAGAAGGCAGGGAACAGGGAAATAATATTGTTTAAGTACGAAAATATTTTCTGAGAGACAAAAGGCCGCATGTTCTCCTATTTAATAGGACGAATAGCTCAGAACTTGATATTCATAATTTTTTGCAGCCGTAAAATGCAACGAAAGTAGGCTACGTAACAAATTATTTACCTTAGAATGTTTATTTGAGTAATTTATTTACTCGTTACGTGGTCGTTTATTTTATTCAGCTGTAAAGATGTCTGTCAAATTAAATACCCTTTGCCGAGACTGAAGCTTTTAATATGAAATTTGAAATCGAACACCGTATCTTTCAAGTAACTCGGTTAAATAAATTTTTTTTCACATTGAGAAATGTTGGTAATTGAAAAAAGGCTCGTCTCTTTGCTCATTTACGTAGCATTGGTACCTCAACAGGTGCTTTTTAATACGTTTTTCGATTTTTTTATGTTTTAATATATACGCATTGTTCTCTACCATTATTTTATATATCGCACAAGCGATTAAATATCTTTTATCGCAACTATTTTTCTTATAAGATCAAATTTTAAATCGTTACATTTTCCAGTTTAATTCAAATATTAAAAACAAGGAGCCGTCAATTTTTTTTATTCTAAGTCAGATAAATTAGCTTCTCCGAATAGGGAACGCCATCTTCTTAAATCTTTCGGTGAATGGAGAAGGATTCTAAATGAATCTGCTACGGTTCATTGCCTTCATCTCTTCTCTTTAAGAAAGCGCGCTCTGAAACCATTTTCCCTCACTCTTCGTCTAATTACCGGAGCGAAGGATATACAGATGAGCCTTTGTATCGCCTTCTCCAGACGACTCCGAGGTTTTGATCCCTTTAAGTTCAGAATATTTCCAATTTCCTCCTCACGTGGGGCAAAGAGGGTTAATCGTAATGAACATGCTTGCATACGGAAGAGTTCTGCTCAAATGCAGCGATTTCTGAGACATGTATTCAGGGAGTCCCGTTGTTGGGGAATGTTTTATTTCTCTTTATCTCCTTTGGGAAACGAAATGTTTTAAGCCACTCAGATATAATAAAATTGCAAATCGTTATTCTCGTTTGTGTGAAAATAATTATGTAATAATTCCCTCTGTAGGTGTATGAAACAATATTCATCTTTATAATTTGAATTTACGATATGTAACACTATGTATAACAGTATAACACGTTTCAGTGCATTAAATATTTTGATTTATTTTTCATCCGAACAATCTCTTATGGATAAAAATGTCTGGAAAGGCTCGAATGCTGTCAATCGCTTATCAGATTCACTGAAATTACGATCGAGTTCAAGACCAGCATTTTTTTTATTTCTTCGAGACTCTCTACCAGTTACCTTGCCTTTTAGATGCATTTATAAAATGTTATCAATTCTCTAACTGAGAAATTAGTATTTTTTATTGAATTTATTAAATAATTTATTTTTATTTTTTACTCTCGTGCATTTTACGATATTGAATTATAGTTTACCGAATTTGAGGTATTTTCACTGCTAATTTCTGTGAGCAATAAAATAATTGATGCTTTGCAATTTGCTTCTTCCTCGTGTTCCACATTTTTAACCTTGGATACAAATTTTTCCACAATGAAGTGCAAGGTTACTCTTATATTTTATTTGAGATATAATTTCCGAAGCTGGATGAAAAAAGGGGAAGGAAAAGTGGACAAGACTGAGATTTGGCATTTCCTCAAAACGCGTCTTAATGTGCTGATAATATGATGGGAAGGAAGTAGAGACCATAAGATTTGAACGTCGGGGTACAAACGGGCTAAAGAAATATGTACGTGGAAAAAATATAGCGAAACTCCTAAAGTGCCTGACAAAATGGAAGGTAATAAGCTAAGATAAAGATGGAAATTATTAGTTCTAAATGATAATTCGGCGAAACAGCTTTTTAATTAGGATTTGACATTACATTCTCAGATGAAAGACTATAAATTGAAGCCTTAATTTATCTTTGCATTAGATTTGCGTAATTTGTCACTGTGTAAATTATGTAGGAATTAATTAATCGAAGAATTTGGTTTTTATGTAGGAATATTTGGTGTTAGGAACTTAATTAGAGGTAGGCCAAGACAGATAGCCAGCTAGAGATAAGCAAGGCCAGCATTCCTTCCATTTGCATCCTAAAAAAGCATTTCTAAAAGGTTTTAGATGGATTTATTGTGATAAATTAAAATTAGATAAAAACTCAAATTAGACGACAGAACAGTAAATATTTCCTTACGTCTTAATTGGTAATGTTCTTGAGTGTATTGAAAATTGAATTGTTAAAAGCTGTATAACTGTGACGCCATGTTGGGTCCTTGGCCTTTTTTTTCTCTTTTTATATATTTTTATATTATGAATTTTCTAACGTCTCTCATCCTTCAGCCAATTGAACTGTGTTACTACTTGGACGAGGCATTATTTAACAACGTTTAAGCAACGAATAAATCAGCTCTCCATGGGAGTACTAAATCCATTTGTGCTGTGAATTCGATTTTCCTATTCATTGTAAGTTAAGGATTTGGCCACCCACGAAGCATAATTTAAATATCTGGGCAGTTTTTCATTTTTGCTATGGATCAGCTCCCCACACAACTCAACGTCCCGAAAGCACGCCCGTAGCTGAGTGGTGCATGACTCATGAAGCAAACGAAATTTTCTCTTCTCGGAAATTCAGGCGATCGTTTCGGAGAAGCAGAAATTGTATTGTGGGATTGCAGGAAAAATTTCTGAGAGTTAGTGTCGCAGAAGCTGAGGATAAAAAGTGGAAGAGATGGAAGGGTTGCTGGATGTCACATTTAATATTATCCTATATTATATTCTTCCGTTGTCCCGGTAATGTTCACCGGGTCATAATTGATGTCGCGTATATACTCAAACGTTATCAGTGGTTTAAAATACGAGGGGCGGTTAGAAAGTAATGCCTCACTTTTTTCAGCCAAAACCAATGTTATTAATTCGAAATTGTAGGTTCAAATTTTCTGCCTTTTACGCATATATGCATGTGCATAGTTTCAGTTTTCTCCAGCAGATAGCATAGCTCAATGAAGCTTTCAAAATGGAGTCGGACCGTGATACACGTTACAGACAACGTGCTGTGATTGAATTTATGTGCGTGGAGAAAGGAACTGTAGGGGATATTTATAAACGTTTGTACAATGTCTATGAAACATCTGAAATCGATAGGAGTACAGTTAGTTGCTGCGTATGGAGGATGAGTGAATCGGAAAGCGATTGAAAGTGAAAACCTAGGTCCATAACAAGAGCGAGGACTGGTACCGACAGGGCATACATGCCCAAGTGGATCGCTGGAGGAAGGTAATAGAACTTGAAGGAGATTATGTAGAAAAATAGATTGAGTAGATAAAACATCATTTTTTCATATGTGTAAACTTCTTTTTTTTATAGTTTTTGAGAAAAAATGTGTGCATCACTTTTTGGCCAACCCTCGTATTCAATTCAGCTACAAATTGTATTTCATTTTCTGCTTTTATAGCTGTATATTTTCTGCGTTAATTATCTCATTAAGTCCTTAGCAGTCTTTAATGATAATTAGGATCCCGGATTCACCGGAAGACTCCCGGAATTGGACAATAATTGTTTAAGTCTCCCGCCTCCTTGTTTGAAGCGTTTTTATTCCGCTTTTACTCAACTAGACTCATGTTATGTTTCGTGCACTAATTTACCGGCTTTCAAAATTTTTTTGCGAACTAATATCTTTCATAGTTTAATGTCAGTAGTCCAATTAAAATCGTTCCATGCACATAGTGAGGCTTTTGGAAGTATTAAAATACTGTAAGCTAATTTCTGTTATTCTTTTCAAATCTTCCATGATTACATGTATGGGCAGAGCTTTTTCGATTTTGATCAAATTACACATTCATACTAAACGAAGAATAAATTTTCTAGGGTAAGTTATGTTATGCTTGAACAGTTTATCGTAATCTCCCGAAGTTCACCAATCTTGAGATCGAAGTCTCTCGGAATCGTCTATTCGGGAGTTGGCAGCCCTAGCTACAAGCAGAGGTGTAAAGAGGAATTAGGGTGCCCCTTCGCAGCAAATAATATCTGGGCTCTAAATTGATAGGGCTTGAAACCCTGAATAAAAGACGGAGGCTTGTGCATTTTGCAGGTTGCGGGGATTTTGCAGGGGTTCGGTCCCTGACTATAAGACTCGTAGTGTAGCAAGAGGGGGTGATGGGACGAATAATCAGAATCGGGAATCGAAAATATAGGAACATTTTTCTGTTCCGAAATCGGAGAACTTCAAACCTAATTCCAAAACTTCTATCCTAATTCCAAAAGCAATTATTTGTATTTTTTGTGTAAAAGGATAGTGACTTTAATTTCAGTTCTGTGAGGTGCTTCACTAAATTAACGAAAAAAGAGGAAGTAATGAGAGAGAGGAGAGCATATGCCAACGAGAATACATGACATAGCAAGCGATCAAACAGGCCAAAAACGTATTTATCGAATGTTGGAATGGCAAGATATGTTGCATGAAAAATAAAGAAAGATAAAAGTAATGATGAATCTCCCATCATGTCACTTTTAATCAGGAAGTACATAATGGCATCTTCATCTTCGATTGAAAGTGAGCGATTTATTTAGTGCTCGAGTTAAAATGTTCTTACCAAAACAAATTCGGCTGAAAGCAGAAACTGGAGAATTAATATTTTTACATAATAGTTGAAATATTTTAGAATTTAAATATGAATGGCTAAGTAGAACTTGGCTAATTAAAGAAAATAAATTGTTCTTTTCATTGTTCGAACCTTTGCCCAATTTGTTTTATTAAAAATGATATCCAACTTTAGTTTACAAGTTTTTGCGAAAATTATTCTTCTAAAATTTTCTATTATAAAGCATACTTTGTTTATTAAATACTCACTCTTTTCAATTTCCTCGAGTTGGTATGCTCTTTGGCGAAGCGCTCGATAGGTCGTACAGTTTGATTTCAAATTGCTAAAACTTCCGCATTCGCATGCAAGTTATTGGGGTCTGTTATTTTATGCCAAGTACATTTGAGTGTGAAATCTGGCATCCCTCTGCGAAGAAGCGAGAAGAAAAGTATTCAGAGAGCAAGAAGGATGGGTGAGGGATACAAGGGCAGCTTAGGAGTGAGTTTCAGGATGAAGGGGAGAGAGAGAGTGGGAATCGTAGAGCGAGCTCGGAAGCTGGCGGTTGTGGGATAGGTCGCTAAGGAGTCGGGTTCCGCATCCATCGACGGCCTGCGTGGGTGTTCCGACAGCCCCTCCTCCCTCTGGAATAACAAACCTTCCCTTTCTCTGTGTCATTTCTCAGTCCCCGCCCTTTTCCCCTCGTTATCTCCTTCGAGAGCTTAGTTAACCCGACCCCGAGGCATGTCTGTCTGTCGATGTCTCATCTCGTCACGATGCCTACCGCTTCAGGGGAAACAAAAGGAGTTACGAGAATGGCGCAGACTATTCCCCTTATAGGGCTTAATAGCTCGATTCATTTAATACAAAGCGCCATCATTTACATAAACTTTTTAACCGTAACATAACAGCATCAATGGCCTCAAGAGCGTACCAGACGAAGAAGTCGGTAACATCTTTGATCTTGATGATTTTTTCTAAAGTTCTCTTCCTCGAAATGATCATTTCGAGCTGTTGACTTGATGGAAATTCTCCGGTTTCAGAAAAATACTTGGTATGCTGCACGAAATGTTACAAGAATATAAATATTTTGTGGAGTTCGGCGAACGTTTTTCTGTACGGTGTTTTCTTTGCTCAGCCGACGGCACGGATCCATTATATGTAAAAGCATACTTTTTACTATAGGATCTGTAAGAGCTATTTCAAAATAATTGTTTGTTTACATAGCAGAACATTTTTTATGAAGATTCTTCTAAGAAAAATTGCCGTAAAAGATATTGTATTGCGAATCCCAAGGAGACGTTTATTTTGAAAAAATGTCTCAGATCTGACTAAAGAAAATAGATTTTAAGATTAAACGATTATTGATAAATGTTTTAACGCCTACATATCCTCATCTTATTCCAATTTAAAAACAACTTAACGCTTTAAAGATCTCTTTTTAAGTGCATGGTTAGGATCAGGTAGCATTGCTGACGTTTAAATTAAATGAAGAGGAAGAATTACTTAAGCGTCAGCTAATGTAATTTCTTCTTAGTTCCACGGACCGTGAGGCCCCTTAAAATCCTTCAATGCTGCCCAAGAGCAAATTATTTCCTATATATTAAAAACGATTTTCTATTAAAAACGATTTTCTATTAAAAACGATTTTCTATATTTTGCTAGATAACTGAAGTGGAAATTATCCAATATTGGTTAGAATCAACCCAAAAATGATAAACTATGATAATTTAAATGTAATCGTATTCAAGCAAACCAAAGATGACCGTGAAGTCTGTATAGTACCGGCCCCTTGAATATGAAAGCTTGAACAGCATTGATGTAAATAACAGTTTTTGCCTGTTATATTCCAATGGCTTTACTGATAAAATAAATCTCGAGTAAATTCAAACTTTACTTCATTTCTATGAATTATTTCAGGCAGTATACATCGTGTTTTTAGTAAAATTATTTTTTTGAACATGATGTGATGTAATGAAATTTATAATTCAAACCTTACCCTTCTCCTGAAATTTATCTTGTTATTTTTAATCTTATTCGTAATCCTCTTATTTTCCTTGGTCGAGTAGCCATTTTCATCGCAGTAGATCCGAGATTTTGTTTTATGGCTTTAGTGTATTGAATAAAAATAGTTATTTGTCTCTGATTTGGAATTTGGAGTGCAACTATGTTTGTTAGGACAGATTTCAGGTTCGATGGTAAAGTTTTCGTCTGTGACAACGTCCCTCGGATGAGATTGACTACAGAAAAGAAATCAGGATATCCGACGGAAGCTTTCCGAAAAAAAAATTATCAGCACAGAACAAGTTGACATAGTGGTAGATTTTGTTATACCAACTAATAGTCCAGTCAAATTAGACACAAAAAAGGGCTCGACCTTGCAAAAGGTCATGTAGTTCTGATTTTTTAATACGTTGTTAGGACCTATGTGGGTACTAACATACCAATTTTGCAAGATCGAAAGACGTGCAATTTGCGCTATTCCAAAAAAACAACTTTGTTTTTGCACTTTTTTCCGTTTTTTCTCAATATCTCCTAAATTATGCGTCCTACAGAAAAAGGTAATCAATTGTGTATTAACGTACATAAAATATCCTACATCTTAAGTCCACATTCAACTCCGTACGTCCAGAACTTTCCGAGATATGACTCTTCAAATATTGGCCATTTTTTACAAAAAATGAAAAATGTTCGTTTTAGTCTTGTATCTTGCCAAATAACTTGAGAAATACTCATTGCACAGGAAATTTATAAGAAATGAATTTGTAGCATATTTATTATCCTTTGATATAAAGTCAAAATGACGCTCGTAGACTCAATAGTTCCTTCGAAAATGGCATAGAAGTAAAATTTTGCAAAAGTGGATTTCTGAATAAAACAAATACTACAATTTTAGCAGAACAAACATCAAAGATATGCTAAGGAAATTAGTTATTAGTAACTTTTGCATGTTTTTGTTGTTGGTGTTGTTGTTACTTTGATTGCCATCCCCTCAAGGACGAAGGAGATTTAAATCACTCTTACTCTACGGTCGGAGGATATTTAAATGGACAAGGACATTTTCAGGTGCTGCGAAGTAAAAATTTAATACTTAGCATTCATAAATCCGAAGCACTTCAAAATTTAAATATGTTCTACTGAAGGATTAGTTATATTTCGTTATTTTTTCGTTCATCTACATTGCGTAATTTGTACTGCAAAACCTTATGATTGTAAACTTCGATCATTTCATCGATGTTTGCTGCGATTTTTAACGCCGATACAACCATATAATGCCTCATTGCGTCCATTTACCACATACTATCATCGTATTCTCATGCTCAAGCTAAAGTGGTTCCTCCTCTTATCCTGCTGACCCAGTGAAATTATGCCTGCGGTCCGACTGCTCGATGGACCGAAGGCATCTTTTGCTTCATTTTTTCTCAAATCAAAGTATCACCATCAGAAATGTTTACAGAACACTCCTCGACGCTTCGTAAAGGCAGTCAAAAGCAGATAGGGTATTTCTCTCTCTCTTATTCTCAACTGCATCGTCTCTCTTCCGTTACTTCATATATTGCCCAACCAACCTGCAAATTAAGATTGAATAAGAAGCAAAATAAAGAGACATTAGGGATATCCCTAGAAATCCTTGGTGATTCCTTGGGTAATTTGGAATGTGTTGGGTGTGTGAAAGGACAGTTATCATTACTTTTTTCCAGGGCTCGTCTCGTCTCGTCTCACGTCAGCTCTGCCGGTATCATCCTCAGAAATATACACCGAGAAACTTAAATCCATTCCCAGTTTTCCCTCTGTCTCGAATCTCTGATGCAAAGGGAGAATGTTTCTGCTAGATACTCTTCAACGTAAGCAAATAAGTAATATCTGAAGATGTTTGTTCATGCAATGAATTGTAGATGGGGAACACAAAGACCCTTTTGTTCCTATGTCGCCCTAATGAAATGGCGAACTATAGCTTGTCGATGAGGAAGATTAATTCTTTCGCCCGAAAGAGAGACGATGCAGTTGAGAATAAGAGAGAGAGAAATACCCTATCTGCTTTTGACTGCCTTTACGAAGCGTCAAATTGCACAAGTCCTTCGATCTTGCAAAATTGGTATGTTAGTACCCACATGGGTCTTAACAACACATTAAAAAATCAGAACTACATGATCTTTTGCAAGGTCGGATGTATAAATTGACTGGACCACATAGGAATGTGGTGTTAATAAATCCCCATAAAAACTTTCTCCGCATACGGATTGGGGAGTGAATTTGTAAAGCTAAATGTATTTGAAAAATATTTGACGGATAATTGAGTATGCATATTCAAAAAGTCTGCGGTAAAGTGAACAAAAAGCTCGCCTTCATAAAGCGTATTGTCGACAGATATGATGAAAAAGTTAGAGAGCGATGTTATTTAAGTTTCGTAAGGCCCTATGTGGAATATATGGCGAGTATATGGAACCCGGTGGATAAAACGTGTACCCGCGAACTAGAGAAAGTGCAGCGCAAGGCGATACGTTTTGTTAAAAAGATACTTCGATACATTAGACAACGTTAGGAAATGTTCTCCCTCGCAGGCTGGGATTCCTTGAATGAAAGGAGATTAGAAGCTAGGCTGCGATTGCTTGATAAATTCAGAGAAAGTACGCTTGAAGGACGAAATTGGTATCGTGAGACCACCTGCTCCTTTGGCCGATCTGAAAATGAGCGCAATATAGAAGAAATAGATGCGGGGACAAGTCGTTTTAAGAACTCATTCTTTCCACGAACAATATACGACAGCAATAAAGAGGTAGCGTGGTGATTACACCCCCTGCCACACGCCGAAAGGCGGCTTGCAGGGTATTAATATAGATCTAGAAAAAAATAACTTGCCTCTGGATTGAGGTTCAGGGAGAAAGATTTCGAGGAGGAAAAGGAAGGACTGAAATGATCAGTGTAACGGCGAAAAATAGGAGTTGAATAGCTCCGTGTCACTCCTCTCAGCTAAAAGGCGTTCATCATTTAGTTTCCTTCTTACACTCTATTTCACCTTCCCTTCCGTTCGAGAAAAGACCGATATATTACCGCGAGGGTGAAAGTTTGCTTCAAAAAGATGCTTTCGTATTTAACTCTATTTTTCGTTTTTCGATTTTGTGTTTGTGTGTCTCTCTTCTCAATTCGCGTAATGTCAATTGATCCTATCACACTGCAAGGCGCTTCTTTAGTTTCCTGGATTTGCATTTATTCTCAACGGTCCAGTCTTCTGAATTAATGGTGCAACTTTTTCGGAAGTAAGGCGTAAATATCTATTTGAATTTTTGTATGTATACTTATAATATAAGATAATTCTGAAATATCATTCTTGAATCGAATACTTAATGCCGAATTGCTGAAATTCGGGATTCCTTAGTACCCTGAATACTCGATTGACCATTAACACAAATTACCACGATTTAAACGATTAAGAATGGGTAGCAAAATGGGTACTAAGCAACAATGTGTATAATCTATTTTGTTTCGGCCTTCTCTGAATGTTTAGCTCACATCTACCATAGAAACATTCGTTAACCGAGTCCATATTCGTTCGCCGAGCCCGAAAAGAACCGGTCTTTTTAGCCAGTGTTCTTCAGCAGGGTATTCATTACTCCAAGTATCTCTATATAGAAAGATTGATTGTTTATTTTTGCAGAACCCTTTGGGATGATACAGATCTTCACAGATGTGGTTCCTATATACGTTTTCTTGCTCTTAATGAAAACTCGATGAGGTATGAGGGATCTCTCATTAACAGTTATTATATATCATGCAGCAGGGAGGAAGGAACTCAATATTTTGGATCAGATAACAGGAATATGCCACATATGTACAAGGAATTACGCATATGAAAAAAATTGAATTCATTAAAAGTAGCATATTAATCCAACTAATAAAAGAACAAGATCTTTTAAAGTTCTTTTGTTGGTTGATAATATTGAGGAAAATAGAAGGTGAAACAAAAGTCAAACTGACTTATCGACATGACTGGGACTCGATCCCAGGTCTCCCTCTGAAGACGTACCCTACCTGCTTTCACGGCATATATTTTTCCAGGATACATTTTCTTTCTCCTGAGCCTATGAGGCGCACGGATATTCACGCAAATTAATTTCCTTCTGCTATCCTTCAGTAAAACAGTTAACTACGGAATGCAGTCGATCATATCAAGTCATTTTTGCTACAACGTCTGTAGGTTTTCCATACCTTCTTTCCCTTTGTGGGCGTGTTCCTGGAATGGAAACATTTGTTATGAGATAAAATATCACAGTTTTTCCCCCCAAATCATTATCTCATTCCTTCTTTCATTTCTTTTTCTACTGAGCTCGTCAAAAATCTTTATATATTGTAGTTTAATATCTTACATCATGTTATATTTTCGTATTTGCACATTGTTTGACAAGGGTTAAATGGAAGATTGCGGACTCTCTAGTGCAAATTCCGCCCTATAAATACGATTGTACGTATGTTTGCTAACCTACTCACGGTAATTTTCTTCATGAAAATGACGTAAAACGAGATATTATGTTAGTTATGGATGAACTTATTCAAGAGAAAGAAAACTGCATAGGCTCGTGTTTGGTGACTCCAAGTGTGCGGACAGGCCCTTCTGCGTTCCTTTGGATATTAGCCTTTAATGGTACACTCAAACACAAGAAAGCTTCCACTTAAGATTGAAGTCATTACGATTTATGGCCATCGTTCGGTTTCACGGAGGAGTCAAACCCATGAAGATTCCGATCGCTTAGAGTGCATCTCGAAAACGAAGGGAAGGAATGCTTCAAGAGTTGGAGCGGAACTACCTTTGTTTTTATTCCTTCGGCTTCTGCGCTTTTAAATCCAATAAAACTCTCCGTTTTCTTTTAAGGAACAGCATCTAATTGACGAATTGCCTGAAGAACGAAAGACGTCTGTCTCAACGCATCAAAATCACGAAGGCGTGCTTGTATTATCCAAGGCATGAAATCTCATTTTTTTTTGTTCCGCTTTACGCATCATTACAATGAAAACGAAGGATTCAGTCCAGTTTCACTTAGTTATCGTCGCTGATATAGATCGATAGCTCGATGCATTTAATATTCCGATTGCAGTGTTATAGTTCGATCTTATTATTCCTTGCAGTTTTCTAGTGGCCTTAGAATGCGTCGAAATTCGCAGAAGGTCGAGAAAACCTAGTCGTTAATGAAGAAGCTAAGCCATATCCTCTATGCCACACCACTATTTTCGTATTCACGAAACGATAGAATCGTCCTGAACGAAATCAGGGTGACGGTCATGCACCTACCACTTATGGTTACATGGTTGAAAAATTTGAAAGAGAAAAATTCCGCCGAAGCCGGGAATCGAACCCGGATCTCCTACTTTCCGGGCTCTGTCCTCTAAGCTACCACGAAAAACGATCCCGTTGTTCAATTTTTTAGGCTATGATGGGACTCTGTTTACTGCGGAGGATCCATCAAAGATGGCACCGATGTTCGATTCCCGGCTGCGGCAGACTTTTTTCTCTTTCAATTTATTTAACTAAATTCAAGCATGTGAACCATGCGTTTCTCATCGCTTATCTACGGTTACATGGTTTTGGTTAAATGTAATCTAAGTGAACCACACCACCCGACCCAGCGTCTCGCCTCGAAAGAAAGGTATAATAAAAAAATACTTCATGTACACCAATGGTTGCTTGTTATATCTGTTTTAACGTTTATAATTGGGTTTTAGGCGCACGTCTAAACGTTCTTAGTTAAAGCATCCTTCCCCCACCCTTCATTTTGGAGTCTTACATTAAAGGTAGCACATGTGTAGGAAGACTGTTTCTTCAGTAACTGAAGAAACAGTCTTCACTATCTTCACCGATCGTTAATTGGCGCGGAGTTTATAACGGTTCGGGAATATTAATATTTCGATTCAATCTCTATCACATATATGAATATTTTTTGTCTTTCGTTCTCAGCTCGGTTTCGATACGATACTTTGGTATCATACCAAATAGCTGGGTGTGTTTCCGTTTCCGTAGTTAATTTAGTGTTAATTCATTTCTTCTTTCCGTAATTAATTACACTTGCGGGACACCATTCCCTAAAAGACTTTTATATTATTAGATTACGGTGTTTTTGGTCTCATTTACATACTTAACGCCTTAGGACTAAATTATTAATTTTATTACAAAAACAGACCAATTCGTTTCATTCTCTTAAGAGTGTGTTATATTTCCCTTACATTTTTGTTTTGTCGCTCGGAATGAAAATCGGCATTTTGATAGTAGCACGTTCAGCTTTTAAAGAGAGGTTAATTAACGAATGAAAAGATTACCGTGTTGTTCGCTTTGATAAACGATTTGATAAAACTTTAAAAAATGAGGAAGACTCTTTCAAGTTTTTTTATGGAAATTCTTCGAGGAGTGGAAGTTTTTCTAGTTATTTTTTAACCTTTTATGAGCCAAGAAGATGACGACGAAGCCGAAAGCGTCGGTTTATTTTCGAAAATATTTATCAGAATCTCAACGCAGACTGTAGAAAAGCTCTTTTTTGGCGTGTGCTTGATAAAGAGTAAAGCGGTGACAAATTGCTGTTTAATTCTCTCTTATCTTTTAATATTTTTTGTTTTGCTATCATTATTTTGAAAATTATTTCATATTACCCTAAAGTATGGTTTTTCGAAATTTAACGATAATAAGTTTTATTTTAATAGACCGCAATTAATTATTAATTAATTTATTAACTTTCCTCAAAGTTTCAGATATTAGATATAGGAAGAGGAAGGTCAAGGATGCGTTTCCTCTTGGGTAAAATATTTAAAGGATAATTTATCCGGTTCATTCTCCTACAATAAATATTATATGCACAAAGATGCATCTCTCTACCGAAATTTTGCTGACATTATTTCTCTCTGTAAATATCTTTATTTTTCAGTATTTTATTTTTCTGGAAGTTAGAATATACTATTTATTTGTCGTATCTTTTTAGCAAATTATATTAATTTATTATTTGCAATAAATGTCTACACAATGTTCTAGTAAAATCATATTATGATTTTTCTGCAATATTCCGGATTTCACCTCGTTTGTTCTTCCCAAGAGGCGACAGTTACCCCTGCACTGCAGCAGTTTTCTTCAGGTCGAAAGAATGTCAGGGGCTCCAGAATTTTTAGGTGAACTAAAGGATATTGTCATTCCGGTGAACTGCGAGTGCGGTCTTCGAGATGCGACGACCAAGCGTTACAAGGAAATAATCCCTAAAATGGATAGTTACTTCTGGTCGTTCTTTCCGAATAGCAACAGAGAATCTAATAGGGTAGATTAGGTAAGGCGTTAGTACACCCCCTGCCATACGCCATTGGCAGGAATACAAATCTAAATCTCAAATCTACATATATACCTCAAAAGTGTGATATTTTTGATGAACATAGTTACATATTGTAAAAAATGTAACCTATGATTCGAATGTAAGAGCTGTTTTCTTTTTCCGTGATACAAGTTTTACAAGCTTCAAAAGTACAAATAGATATATACTTTCCGTTTGCTATGGAAATTCAGACAAATAACTTTGAACTCTAGGAGATCGATTTTTGTCAAAGAAAAATATTTTAATATCATACGTTTGTCGGTGGAAAAGCGCATCAATGAAGCAGAAAAGCTCCGCTATCATTGAGACTCCTAGCATCATTATAATTGCATACAAACCTTGTAGATCACGCAATAGTTGAAAACTCAGAAATAAAAGAAGAGAGACATTTAGGCATTGGGGTATGAAATACTTTAAGGATAAAGGAAAGGAAGGTAACTTAGTAGGTTGTAAAACCTACGAAAATCCCAAAGGATTAACAAATGTGAAAAATAGCGACACGACGAGAGAGACGCGGCACGGTAGTTCAGTGGTTAGAATACCTGCCCGGAAAGTGGGAGACCTGGGTTCGAGTCCCAGTCGTGTCGCTATTTTTCACATTTGTTATTCCTTTCGATAAAACTCTCTTTTTTGGGCTCTCGTAACAGCGAGGGCCTCAGCCAGCACTCAGTAGGCCTAATGGTAAATCCGTCCCTGATACTCATTTAGTTACTTTTGTAGATCTGCATCCATATTGTATGTGCGTACATATCAGCTTTGCATTAGTTTATTTTCTTTTTAAATTTAATCGAGCTATAATTAGGTTTCGCTGGTTCTCCACACTAGGTACNAGTTCAGTGGTTAGAATACCTGCCCGGAAAGTGGGAGACCTGGGTTCGAGTCCCAGTCGTGTCGCTATTTTTCACACTTGTTATTCCTTTGAAATACTTTAATTTGAAATAAACCTATTGGAATTCCTTTCGAGCGCATGCCTTACTTTAGACGTAGTAAATTTGCCGAGCTCTTTCGAAGAAATGGCAGACATTACTCTGTAAAAGGAAAATCCATCAGCTTGAACCGCTTTAAGGGAGAAAAACAGCGCCATCAAGTAGATAGTCGTTTGTCGTACTCCAGCAGAAAAATAATACTGAAGGGCATCGCGGTTATCTCAAAGACCTAAAGAAGAGAATCCGGCCAGATCCTTTTTATTGCCAAACAAATGGTCTCCTCTTCCATAGATAAGCAGCGGAAGCACCGATTCCCCTCAAGCCCATTGGCCACCCTCCATCTTATTTATTCAGGCTGAAGGTTGACAGTGTAACTTATACGGCGCCTTCTTCCGCAGGAAAAACGATTTCTGGTCGTAAGCGATGTGCATTAAAGGTAATTGTGGGAATAGTAAAGGTTAAGCGAAACTTGAAAATGACACTCGTTGACGTTCTCGGCATATAATTGGCTCACGAAATTGAAATGCGTTTTTTTTTTCTTAACGTTTCCCCATTTTTCGAAGAGCGACAGCTAGGCTAACAAGGGAATCTACTAAAAAGTTTTTGGTTCTGGAATACGTTTTCGTTGTTGACGGAATAGACTGAGGATTGTCTCGGAAGGTCCTTGCGTAAGAGCGGGTTCACAAAAAGTTCAAAAATGTGTTACGGAAGCAGAATGGTTACAGGCTATTTTCGCACTGTTGCGAAAGAAAGTGGCAGTGATTTTGGTGGTTTGAGTGTATTTTAGGATTTTGAAAATAATAGGAAACTTAGTTCGACTGATAAAGATTTCGGCTAACGAATGAATCAAGCATTTTACTGAGGAATTACTGTTTCAGTTAGATACGATTTAGCTGATTTTGCGTGATTGATATTTTTAATTTTTGATAGTAGCTTATTGGTGGATTCACCAATTTCTTACGGCAAGAAACTGGGACTTATCCACTTTTGAAGTGGGTAAAACCCACGTGGGACGTTCTTTAAAGCGTAGCCTTTGCTAATTTCGCATAATTGATTTTAAATGAATTCTTCCATTAAAATATCTGTAACTTCCATTTAATTCTTTCTCGGAGTTCTTTCTTAAAACGGGGACAACTAAAATATACCTGACCATTGGTTGGAACCGGGACGGTCCCGGTCAAAAAGAGGGTATGGTAGGAATACTTGTTGGTAATTTTTCGCCTCTAAAACTATTTTGGAGTGAATGCAGCTTTTAGATCCATCAATGGAGAATGTTTAAACTTCAAAATGTATGAACTATTCATTAATTTTGTGATGAGTGAAGAGACCACTTTTCTCCAAATTAATATCTGTAATTTTTAAACATTCCTCATAAAATAGGCAACAACTTTTACTCAATGTTTCATACTGTTAAAGTGTGATCACGAGGTTTGGTTGTGATACGTGATTTTGCGGCAGGCATGATTATGTTGACACCACTCAGGGAATTATTAATTGGTTTAAAAGCACTCGAATATGGTAATTGCATTACTCTTCCAAATGAAAACCATGTGCCTTTGATCTGTGCGCGGAGAATATTTTCTGTTTGAATGTGCTCAGACGAGTAGAACTGAAGTGCTCCAAACGTTTCCAGGAATTTAGCAGTTTCCTCCATTGAGCATTACATAATTTTTTGTCACATTCCTTCAATTAGTTCAGCTTGGGAATGACGGAATAATGGTGACAAGAGAGGATATTAGAGAAGTATAAAAGATGTTGTATCAAGTTACAGGGCTTTGTTACGTAATATTTTTAGGATCTACAATTAAAATTCGCGTGAAAAATGTTTACTATTATTTTACTACGCAACTGATTATGCGCGGCGTTTACTATATGATTTTGTCTTTTTCGTGGAGTATGTTTAATATGAGAAAATCGGCTATTTCTGAATTTCAAGTCCCACATTTGTCCGGAATTACCCTCCCCAAATTTCGGATGTCCCGAACTCAAGCAATCTGAATATGCTGACCTTAGTTTCGGCCATTTTAGTGAAACCTATTTAAAGGCGAATCATCAAGAAACAAATTCAATAAAGCGAATGATCAAGCAAAAAGTTGAATAATATTTCATACTTGTTTATTTTACTGGTATAAATCTTTATGTTGTAATTTTAAGGCGAATTCAATTACTCTAATATTAGAATTTGCTGTACCAATTTTCTATATTATATAAAAATATACAAAATGCTGGTAACTGTAGTTGCCGAATGCGGCTACAAAGCCGTATAGGTCACACAGACTGGGCGCACTAACTCTTTGGCTTGCGGGCCACATTTTATGCGTATTAGTTTAGCGGTTCGTATGATGCCGAGATAACTTCTTCCTAACTAACAAATATGAATAAAAGCTTTGAAAATTCAACTGATTTGCTGACCGGGTAGAATGGAGCCGAAAAGGATGGGCCCGCCGGTTGGATTTCGTGCACCTGTGTTAAACATTGTCATACTCAACGAAAAGCATTCTCAGAGTAAACCTAATTCCCTAATTTCCCTCGTTGGTCGCAGCAACATATTCAGAAACTTTGCGTTGAATTTATTGTCCAGTTATGTAATATTTTTCTCAAGTATCCGTTTAATTACTCCCCTTATGCACGAATTCAACAAAAGATATAGGAGTAAATAATCCGGGGCAGTAAAGGCGTGAGTAATGAAAGAGGGTCGGTCATGAGAAATTTATTAGCTCCTTGTAACGTTCTCACGTATTTTGTAATTGGATCAGTTCCTCGCTGTTAACATTCCGATGAAAGCCTTCGTTCCTCAAAGTCCAATGCCAGCAAACGTCTGGACTACCGAAACAATGTCTACACACTCGCGTCTGCAAGTCGGAACATGTGCGTCGCGTCGTCGTCTCCGGGAACTTAGACGAAAAAAAGCGAAGATCGATAGTGGGAATCGGTCTTCGCGTGTCATCGACAGACCGACATTGTTGCACGCGCGTGGATCCTCGTGTATCTCTTCCATCATTCCATTCGCTCTTTCAGACGCTCTAGCCGGCGACGTCGTGGACTCTCCGGGAATTCTAGAGTATTTGATGGACATCGGTCTTAACCTTTACCATTTCGTTGCAAAGGAAAGGACAGGCGGCTAATGTTGCAGAAATTAATAAAAAGGATCTTTCTTGTAGTAACAGGAGCTCGACCGCTAGACTTATATTTTAGATTTGTTCCCCGCAAGCTGTCAGTGGCGTAAGGCACGGGATGCATTAGCATCTTACCTAATTTGCCCTATTAGCTTCTATAATGCTAATGTGGAAAGAACGACCAGATGTAACTATCTGTTTTTGTGATTAATTCCTAGTTAAGCTTCGTCGTTGCCTATTGGAGATCGCGCTCGTTTTTCACCGGAATTAAAATGTCTTTTCAAATTCTGGACCGATGAGTTTGTCGAAAAGCTTTCGTCGGTAATCTTCTCTCCTGCAGCGAGTTCCACCTGCGTGATTTTATCATGGAGGTAATGCTACTGTAGAACCTGAAACTAAACCTCTTATTTAAATCTCCACTGACAAGATGGGCTGCAATGCGTCGAACCATTTCTGAAACTGTAACTAACCCTACTTCATGTGGATCCGAGATTGCGAAGCAGTATTCGAAACTTGGTGGAATGAGGAAAAAGTACGCAATTTCTTTGACTCTATGTAGATGGGCATACTCGCAGAGTTCTACATGTTAATCTCAGCATTCTAATTGCCTTTCCTATAGAATTTCGAATATATTCCTTGATAAACTACTCCTGAGTGTAACTTCGAGGTATTTATTTTGACGCACAAACTCTAAGGAATATTCTGAAATTTCGTATTGTACATATTTACGTGAACAGGATTTAAACTCCAGTGCTTTTTGATATAAATGTTCGTTTTCCCAGTTATCTCAAGTACCCAGAATCGTTATTTCATTTGATCATAGCTCGACACACTGAAAATGTGGTATGTTACTTCAGCCACAAAATATTCATGCATAAAAAATATTTTTCTTTGCTCGATTTCTAATGAAATACTATTTAGAAATTAGATTCATATGTTATTATTTCTTTTAGATTTTAACTTCCTTCAGTTTTACCATAAAAATGTATTTTCAGTTTTGTATTTTTGTTTAATCTGTATATTTGTTTGTATTGTGCGTTAAGATAATATTTTTGGTGTCTTATACAAACTTTGAAATCAGAATCAAATTTTTCTCATTTAAATAGAAGGCAGTCATACTAGGTTATTACAGATTATTTAGGGTGATTATAGATTATTTAGGGTGATTACAGATTATTTAGGGTAATTAGAGATTATTTAGGGTGATTACAGATTATGTATCCAAGTAGCGACTGTCTTTTGCTGCGATGATTGTCAAAGTAACTTCATATCATACATTGGCTTAAATATTCACAATAGTCAGTGAATTTTAGCACAGAGTTTGCGTCTTTTTTTAATGGAAAGTTTAGCTGTCCTTTTCTTTAAGGTAGCACACTCAACTTGGCAAGAATGTTCTAAACTTTTTCCCGGAGCGGAAGGTTTCTTTTTTACGTATTGATGTGTAATACTATCTTTTTAGTTCCGGAAATGATGAGACGCATTGTGAAAGTTGTGATTTTTTTCCGCCCACTTTTACCCGTGAATTTAATGCCAGCCTCTATAAATAAGTTGTTACTTTTTTCCCTAGCCAAAATTGTGACTTTTCCCTGTGGATTTTTTTTGGCAACCATGTAGGTACTGGATAAAGAAAAATGTGTCTTTCATTTATTCCTGTCTTATCCTAGTTCATTTATGTGACAATAGGGAGGATACTGAGGAATATGAAAGGAAAGATGCTGAATAATGTGTCTCTTCTTATTGAAAGCTATGAAATATATTACTCATAGGGCTCAATGAGCTGCATTTTGATTCGCTCAAAGAGCTGGCTCAGTGAGGAAAGAAAGGACCAACTACCTCACTCCTCATCTTTCCTAGTCACCTCATCCTCTCTTCAAAACTTTAGATTGCTAATGGTAGAGGAATTGAGGACCCCCCCTACCTTTGGGCAGGTCTGTTCGGACAACAGCAATGGAGGATATAGACAGTAAAAGAGTAGCCAAGGCACTTTTCAGTAACGAATGATCCTTAAACTATTAATCTGGAAATGTCAAAAGTAATTGTGTTGCTACATCATATTAATATACATCATTACCGCTTCCATTTACTTTTTTCATTCGGCATACCCATTTTTTCTCCTTCACTTCAGTCCGCCTGTCTGTTTCTTCTCACCTCATTCCTTTTCCTCCATTTCAAAGACCAAAGCGTCACTTTTGATTGACTGTTTCCAGACCATGTGGTCACCCCTTTCAAAATCCCTACTTTGCCATCGGCATGTGTGTTGCTGCGTTCCGCCGTCTACGGAGTCATTAATCAATCTTTAGTAATTAGCACAAAATTGTTTCGAACCGGAACTAAGCTTGCATTAAGCATTTGCTGCGCCTAACCAAAAATTAAACGTAGGTAAACAGACAAAGTGGCTGCGATCTTTTGACCTCACTTTGCTCTCTCAGGGGGCAAAGGTATTATGTTTTTGTTTTTTACTTTTACATTTTTTCCCTTAGGTGTGGTAGTAGAATTGTAGGTAAACCATTTTGAAAGTTTTTTATTTCTGTTTTAATGGGCATGCAGATTGATAAAATTCTCTCCTATTTTTCGACCTATTATTTCTTTACATGCTTCACTTCAGACAAGGAGTGAGAATGTAATATTATCTGAATTGCTTCATTATTATCCATAATTATTCGTGTCCTATTGTCCTACTTAGTAACTTGGATAGGGAAATCGTTGTATATTTTCTCACTAAGTATTTTCATATCGGTCGTACTTTAAAAACACTACTTCGATTTATTTGCGATGATTTTTAGATTAGATTTGGCTTAAAAGACGCAGGAAAATGCTCCTTTTCAATTACACAAGTAAATACAATAAAAATAAAATATCACAATGCCGATCACAGTTACACACACAACGTAAACTAATGCATTGCATCTTACAAACAATATAAATTGAAAATAATAGAAATTAACCAATCGTGTAAAAACATATAATACATAAAAAATAATTAAATAAATCAATAACTCAGCAATATCATTGTCATTATTAAATAAATAAACAATTTAAAAAATAAAACTTAAGTATGGATTATAAAAGTGTTTAATAAACAACAAACTAGATGATAATGATTTTTCCTTGAGGGTTATAATTTTACCAGTTGAGGCTTAACCGTATGTATTTTTTCTATTTTAGGTCATATTTCAGGTTAATATAATGGATTTTGGATAGGAAGTTTGGATAAATGTTTCTGATCAAAGGTGTGAGGATAATATTAGTTTCTGCTAGAAGAACGGTGATGTGAAATGAGCCACCTCACATCATGTATCTCTTATGAATAACAAGTATTTAGCAAACTGCGGACTACGTTCTTATAAATACCACGTAATTACCGTTTCTACTGTCCCTCAAGAAGACAGTTTTCAATCTCGAAGTGATGATTTTGAAAAAGAAATGAAAATCTTTGTTGGGAAAGAAATAGGAACATTTTTAAGCTGGATTTTTACTTAAAAAATTATTCGTCGATTAAAAAGTTTAAATTTCGATGTTTTATAGTTTACACATTTTAATGAGTGAAATTGAACTTTACTTTACTTAATTAATTAATTGAGATCAAAATTTATCGAAGTTAGTATGAAAGCGAAGTTGATAGTGAACCAAATAAATATAATTCGCGGTCCCAGGTTCGATTCCCGGTGGGGGCCCACGTGCGAAATGACCTAAGCTGTCGAAGCACTTTTAAAAATACTACTACTACTACAAATATAATTCTAAATTTATTAAAGTATTCAAACTTCTGTACGGAAAGAATATAAGGAGTTAAAAATAATTATTTATTAAGTTAAGCCTTATTTTATTCTTTTCCAAAATCTGGTACTTTGTTAAAAATAAAATGTTTTTAACTTCAGAGTATATTTTCGGAAAAAATCTCTAACAATTCCAACGCGGGTTTATTTTTACTGTGTAATCAGGCGACAAATTAATACTATTTTGTTTCCGGGCCTGTGATTAGGACAGTATCGCTTCAGATCACTTAATAATTATCAAACAACGGCTTCATATGGAGAAGCTATCGATGCAATTTCCACTTCGGAGAGTTTCGGTAAAAGAATATCTATGGAGACGGGCTTAACTGCACTAATTGAGTTACGTATGAAAAGTCAAAGCGCCACCACTCTTCATTTTTGCCTGTGAATATCATGCGTTGAATTCGCTGATAATTCGGTTGCATTGGGTAGACTAATTAAATTTTCCACACTCAACAAGATTACATTTTGTTTCTATTCCAACGCCGATAAATTCCAGGCCATCCGCGAAGTGATGCATTTTATATCAAAGGGATGGTTTTTGCGGAAGAGATATTCAGATTTTTCCCATTTCACGAGTGATAGCGTATTCGAAATTAATGATGAAAATGTCATAAATCATACTGGTGAACCTTATTTATTCAACTGAATTGTGTAATAAAAAAGTTGATGTAATTATGGTGTTTCAGAAATTACGATGAAAAGAGCGATATGCTTTTCAGATGGGATGAATTTTGGTAAACGAAACTAGGTGGAATTCCAAAATTTATAAAAACCAACTGAGCTACGCGCAAAATAATACCCACGCGCGGTGGCTTGCAGATAGGGTTGTCAACTCCCGAAAAAGTTATCAATTTCAAGATTAGTAAATTCTCGATGATTCCGAGGGACTATTTAAGGCATAATAAAAACTACCCTGGAATATCTATTCTTCGTTTAAAAACTGCATACATGTGCAATTTGATCGCATTGGAGGTAGCTATACCTTGAGATTTAACTTTGGATGATTCAACCCGTTTTCCGCGAAAGAATAACGGAAATTAGCCGATATTACCCAAAGAAAATATTTTCAAATATTTCGAAAGCATACATAATTTAGATTACAAGGTAGGACTGCTAGTGTTTAACTATAAAAGAAAATAGGCCGTGAAAAATTGCGAGAGTCGGTAAATTATTTTACTTAATTTTTATTTAATAGTAGTTACTTATTTTCTTATTAGCTTGATTACTTTAAGGCGAACATTAGTTGAGTTTCAGCGGGAGAAAAACGCCCCAATCCGTGAAGTTGGAGATTTTACAGATTGCTATCCAATTTTGTGAGTCTTTCGGCGAATCCGGTAGAATTGACAATTCTACTCGCAGGGTGTTAATTAAGAAGTAAAAACCGAACCAGACCACAGAGGGAATTTTTGTTGGATATATGGAATTGCTGTGATTCATTCATTTCTTCATTGTGTGATAAGTTAAATGATTTATCTAAATTAGATATATCAGAAATTTTCTTCAATATCGAAATAAAAAAATGTTTAATTACTTCCGCTTTTTCATGAAGATGAATCTTTTTAAATCGCTGTGAAAAAAATGAAATATCCCTACAAGGTAGCAATTTGATGGAAAATCTATGTAGAGAGTTGCATAACTCTTTTGAGCGGAATTGAAATGTAATTAATTTTTTCATGGAGGTAACTATCAAACTGACAAGGGGAGTAACGTATCTGTAGGAAAAGGATTCGCGCGAGACTTTCAGGGTATGTTCCTTGCTCAAAGATAATAGACCAATGTCCGACCGTTGACGCAACTAGGCATTTTTTAACACAAAATTAGCAACTGAAAATCTGAATTAGACAACCACGCCATATACACGCGCATCACCATGAAGATCTCGAAGCTTTACAAGTTGGTATATGTTTTCTCCCATTTTTTTTATAAATTAGTTTTTCGCCATTTAGTTTTATCTACCTACCCTCTAAACATTCTTCACCCTTTTCCTCAACATTTATTCAATAATATGTTAGGTGACCCTTATGTAAGGTTGAAAAAAAGGGTATTTTTAGAGACTGTTATCTTGTATGCATTTATACTTGCGCTTTAAATTTGTTTTGAAGATCGAACGCAACTTTTGTTACGTTCCCATGGAAAAGTTATCTTTATACCAAAATTAAATCAATTTCATTAAAGGATTCCCTTAACAGTGTGTAAGAGACGCGGCATGGTAGTTCAGTGGTTAGAATTCCTGCCCGGAAAGTGGGAGACCTGGGTTCGAGTCCCAGTCATGTCGCTATTTTTAACACTTTATATTCATTTTTAAATCAATTTTATTGAAATCTCACACTATGGTATCACTGCAGAAAAGATATCTCTTCATTGATTTAAATAGTTAGTGTCTGTCGGTTTATTATCTCAAATTGAGGATACGAATTAAGTTAATTTAGTCTTCCTTCGAAGTAATTACATACTGATAGTTATCCCTATATATTTAAAAAGCACAGACATTTCAGAACCACAGCAGCATGTTCATTTTTCGGCATTCAGGCACACTAATCAATTGTCCCTTACTAACAAATTTCTCATCAGGTTTCAACTTCTCTTAACGCTGCCCTCAAAGAGATTCGATTAAGAGACTGGACATAGCTCTCGTTCTCCACTACAAAATTCTCTACGTTGAGAATATGCATTTATTCTCGGGCGCAGTCATACCTGGGATAAATGAAAGGAATGCAAGAAACATAATAGATACACCACAGAACGATTCCGACCTTCGAATATTTTTCCCGTCTACGAAGACTAATCGTGGCCCCAAGAAATTCATCGGATAGGGGCATTGTGCACTTTCCCGCGTTGCATTGTGTGATTGATGGTTTCGTCCCGCTTTCGCGTGTCTTGTTTCCCAGGCGATTAATTATTCCAGGGCCGTGTTTCGCGGCGCGGACGCCTTTCATCTGCGGCAGAACGCGCCCTGTATTTCCTGCGTAGCCTCGAGCGGAGATTTACTCAACAGATTGGCAGCGCCGAAAAAAGGGAAATTCTTATTTATCGCGAGGTCATCTGGAGGTCGAGGCTGCAATTACATTTCGCCTCTAACTAATTGTGCGCGCGAACATTCCTCCGGTTGAGGCGATAAGAGAATTATTTCTACCCAGAGGGCTTTGTCGTCGCGATGCGCAGTTAATATCGCGGAGTTGAGGAATGTTTAATTCAGAGACGAATAATGTTCTATGAGCGGTTATGAGGGATGGATATTTAATACGTGGGAGAATTTGGAATATTCAGTACCTTACTTTCATATACGTAAAGCGGTTCTCATTTTCTTGCATGTTCAGCAGTAATGGGTAAGGAATATTACCTCTATCATTGTATTAGCCCAAACAAAATAGAACTGCTACGGATCTAATTCTAATCATAAAAATCTCTCAGGGAAAATGTAGCCCAAAATAAAGGCTTAAAATCAAGTAAGCATATTTATATCTTTACTTTCCTGTGCCCTCACAAGCATCCATTCATTGAACAATGTCAGGAGAGGCGTAAACGATAGCAATATATGAGCGCCCCGTAACCAGAAGAATCCCATTAGCCTGGACTCGAACCCGGTACCTTGGGGTTGGAGCGCTAACCATTCTGACACCTCGGCCGGTTATCGAACATTTGCGTAGGAGTAACGTTAACTGCTTACAGGAAAAAATTACTAGAATAAAAGCAGAGATTTATGAGCATTTCCCAATATTTTATATCACAGATTTAAGACCGGTCGAATCTTAAATCTGGAAAATTTTCTCTTTAGTTTACATGAATTACTATCTCTTTAGTTTTTATTTTAATAACTTAGATTTTTCCTCAAGTTTACTTTGCTACTTTAGAGGACAGAAATTATTTTAAGGTTATCTCTGTCGAATTTGAACAGTTCAACTTTTCTGGAAGAAATGGAGCTGTTTATCATTTCCTTACGACCCTTGCGTTATACCTTGCTTTCTGATCTGGTTGTGTCATTGTGTGGCCATGTTTAGATTAGTCTTATGCAGATTGGAATAAATTTTTTGGATACTTTTCAATTATACTATAATCCTCACCTTTACCTCATTATACTTTTGATAATCGATTAAATGGTTAGTGCTGCATAATGACTGCGATAATCGATAGCACCGTAATCGATTTCACTAGTCCCGGTATCTTTAGAGTATTAGCGCATGTGATGCAGTGACATTCTACTAAAGTGAAATCTAGTATAATTAACTAAAGAGGGACCTTAGTTCAGAAATAAGCACTTTTTTGGATTTACATTGATGAATAAATTTGACTGCAGAGGCAAAAATTAAGCAGTATTTCCTAAGAATAGTTAATAATATTACCAAGGAATCATTAGAATAAGAGGGTAGAAAGTCTATTTATACAGCCTCGTCAAATAGTCGGGTGAAAGATCGTAAGCTAACAAGAGCAGACCTTTCTAATTCCATGAGGGTTCCCGGGTATTATATAATGCTTTAATATAATATTTTAACTTTTTCGAAGAAATTTACGACTAATTATTCATACCGGAAGAACTTGAATGTGTTGTATCTCAGAATTTTGACATTCGGGACGACAATGCCTCTAAAAGGAAATAATGTTTCAAGACCCTCGGCGAAATCTCGTATCAAATTAATGGTGAACCGATGATTTTAAGTCTGAGGGAAAAATTGAATGAGGAAAATCCGGAGATGGGAATTATAAGAGTCGAAAATTCGGAATAAGATGGTAAAGAACAAAATCAAATAAAATTTATATTCAAAAGCTGGTGACATAATAGACCATTGAAATAAAAGTAAAATGGACGAAACGAGGAAATAAGGTGAAAACGTAAAATTTAATGAAAATGGAAATTAGACGTAAAAGCAAGACTAAAATCAAACAAGAATATCTTTGAGAGAATAAAGAGATAAAGAATGAAGAAGAGCGACTAAAGTAAAGGCAAATGAATTAAAATAAAATTATTATAGCGACAATGAAATTCAGGGGTATAAAATTAGATGAAGTCTGGGAATGGGGAGAAAAATTACTGGGAAAGACAAAAATTTGCGCAGCTCCGCGAAAAATTAGTACACCGAGTTGCGAATAATTAAAAATCTCCATTCACGTAAAACCCGCTGCCATGGGGCTAGGAGTGGATTAAAGGAAAAGAAATGCTAAGGTCTTTCGCGGGAACAAAACGCGAGCGAAATCTCGGAAGTCATCACCTGTTGGTATGGAAGCCTAATGGCGAACGCTCTTACTTCACTTTATTTCGTCTCTTTCCTCCTTATTGGTGATCCCTCAGACGGAAGAATCATCAAAAAGACATTTGAATTTCGTGAATTATCCAAAAGTAATTTCATGCCCATTTCTATATTCGATTTCATTTTTTATAGCACAACGTTACAGTGCGAAAGAATTCTTCTCAAGGATTCAATAATCGGTATTATGAAATAGAACACAATTATCATGTATTTTTTCGGCATAAAATCGAACACTATTTCATATATTTTAAATTTTATTTTAGAGTTTATTTAAGTATGATTATTGAATAAAATTATTTTGAGAATAAGAGGAAATGCGTTTATCATAATTCGATTATTTTAATTCGATGGACTGTTAAGAGCCATTAAATCACTATGTGCAATGAGTTCCGCTAAAAATGTCGGATCGAGGTATATATCTAGGCGTAAATAATTTAAAGGAAATTACTATGGAATTCTCGGAAACGGGAGTTTGGGGCTATTAGGAGGAGTGGGTTCAACTGTATATTCTTTGTACAAAGAAAAAAGATTAACTAATCTAAAGCAATTCTCAATTACAAAAATTCCTCGATGCCTATCAGTTCTTGTTATCGGTGTCATCGTTTTGATTATTTGGAAAAATTGGTTGTTACTTTTCGAAACTATAATTATTGCACAAATATCCAATCACATTTTCCAATGACATCCTGAAAATGGCGCAGACGCGATGCTCTTTTCATTAAATTTTATTTATATTTTGGGATAATTAATGCCGTGATATCTCCTTTTCCTAACAAAAAGAATGACAAACTCAATTAAAATTTTAGTAATGCTGTAAACGATGGAGGAACTATTTAAAGATTTTTAGACCAGATTTAATTGCATAGAAACGCTAAATTAAATCCGGTTTCTCAACTCTCCTGAATGTTTTGACAAATAAATGTGACAACATTAAGAAATCACGTTTTCGGTTGCTCACGGGGTAAATTTAAGGTTTTTAACCTCAAATTCACCCTACCTTCCCGACAATTTTGGCGGAGGATGGCATATTATTTCGGGCAAAAATTACGGCATACGCGAGATTAACTGGAAAGGGACGGGAAAAATAGGGTAATGGTCGACTGTCGTACGTTATACGCCCCGTGAAATGCGGCGCTGCATTTCTGTGGAGAGAAATGTTAGGGGGTGGAGCAGGAAGGGGGTTTGCGGCATACGCAGGTCCTATGGCGTAGGACTCATCCATTCTCCGTTCCAGCGTCCATTGGTCTGTGTCTGAGGGCCGTGCAACACACGTCCACGAATCCCATTCCGTCCTCTATCTAAGCGTCACCCCCGACTTGGATCGATATTCATCCAACAGCAGAGAAACCGAGAAGTCATCAAGTCCGGTTACCAAATGCGAGATAGGTAAATGTCTGGTATGCTGGCGGGTTTACGGCCAGCGTTCGAATCACCAGATTTTCTCATTCTGGGAACCGGGCGGTGAGGAGCTGAGGGGAATGTTTTTCGGTCGCTAATAGAAATGTGGGTCCGCGCGTCGCTTTTTCAACGCAGCTGACAGGAGGAATTTTTACGAGTCTGAGCAATCTCTGGATTCTTTGAGGAATGTACTCAAATTGCACCGAAGAAGTCCCCGAACGAAGGACCTTTGTTTCTCCTTCCTAACGCGTTGACAGCCAAGAGAAATTAAGCAGTAATTTCAGATTTCTCATCTCGATGTTTTTAATTCTCACATTTATGTTTAAATACTGCAAGCAGCCAAGACTGTTAGGTTACTGTTACCTAAATGTATCTAATTTTAGGACCGATTTTACCAAAGGCAAAGCGCTACCCACTTCTCTCTCCGGGAATCGTTTTATAAGTAACATACGTTATAACGTTCAATGCGGATCCTTCCATTTCCAATGCATTCATCACTCCAACGGTGGGGTGAAGAATGCGTTGGAAAAAAGGACATTCCATTAGAATTGATTGTGTTAGAGTATAAAAATTGCTATTCAAAATAATAAGTTACATATTTGTAAATAATTGAATTTAAGTAAGAACATCTCATGCGCAGCATGCTATTCATTTGTTAAATTATATAGAATTCTATTGGAACCTTATAAATTTTTTAAAGATAGCTTTCAGTGTAATCTGATGAATGTAATAATTTTAATATTTATTGGTGCATCTTTAGTAAAATATCATTATCGGAATATGTACAGTTAAAATCTCTATTTTTTCTGAGGATTTTTCCTAGATCCCGTTATTTTTTTCCTTAGAACTGGTTTATTTCACATCTGACGTAAGATGCAGTGGTTATCTTGCACAAAATTTACCAAGGATAAAAAGGAGGGTATCTCTAAATGTATATTGGGTTTGATCTTTCTTGTAGCCTAAAAGTCAAATATTTCATCTATTGATATTCGCATGTTATGGATATATTCGAAACATGTTATATCAGAAAAATATACCGTGGCTGGATTACATATTATTATATAGGTCCAATCCAGCGAATAATTGATAAAAACACGGTGCACAAATGTTATTTAGATATAGCACCTCCATCACTTCTATCTGGTGTTAAAAATCCATTATAAATTTGTCTAAATTCTTCACGGGTTGTCATCCGGGTTAAATTGATGATTACCACCTACTACCAATATTACCTATAATATTCTTACCAATAGGTAATAGGTGGTAATCACCAATGTGAAGAATTTATACATCATATTCGCCGGGAAAGAACCAAGTCATCCATTATACATTTATTTTAGAAGAAAGGATTTTATACATTAACGTTGGAGTGTTTCAATATGAGATGTATTTTAGTGGAATGGCTTTTCATTTCAGTCGTCTATTTTCTGTTTCAGGAAATTCATTTCTACGGATCAATGCCTTCACTTGGATGTTCTAAAGGGAGCGGCCTACTTCCACGCACGGTGAGTCTGTTTTAATATTGATGAAAATTTCTTACGGATTCAATCAAACCCGACGGGAATTTCGGTGATTTGTAGTTGATTTCAAATGTAGACGTATTTCGCTAACAAAAGGCACAAGGAATAAGTTACATGGTGTGTAGCACACATCTGCGAACCATAGTTTCAGCGTTTTAATTGATGAATACGAACTGAGAAAATGAAAAGTCCACAAAGTCTTGCCAGAATCTATCGATAGTATGATGAATACGCATTCATTTTACTTGCCCGAAGACAATGTAATGAGGTAAAAGTCGGTTTAACTATACTAAATTATGTAGAGGGTAAAAAAGTGTATTGATTTTTTTCAGAGAGTATTTGGTTGAAATATATAGGCATTTTTGTACAAATTACCTTGAATTGAAGAAAACCTTTACTATTCGCCGTAAAGTTTGGAAGATTACGGTGGTTTTGCTAGTGAATAGCGATTGACTTACAGATAATCGTCCACATTTTTGTAACATACTGGAGGGACATTCAGTAACACGCTGCATAACGATACACGATTTTTATTGAAAATTAAATGCAAATGTTAGAACATGTAGTTCTACTTCAACAATTTTTAAAGTGTTGCAGATAATTAAGAGTTATTAATTAAGTTTTTGTTATCAATTTTCGCACACTATATTTTATTTCTGAAAAATACTGGAGACTCCAGCCTTCTTTAGCATTCAAACTTTGTTCATTATTTAGTGTCCCAGAAAATAGTAGTAGTATCGCCGATAATTATAATTTCTTAAACTAGAAAAATAATTTTATAAATAGTTCTTTGTATACAATCCATTATGTTTTAAATTCAATCAGTAGTCTTGTGTCAGTAAAAAGTGAGAAGAAATCATTGCATGAATTTCAGCAAGAAGAAGAGCGTTTCTGCAGTGAAAAAGAAAGGAAAAGATACGATACGTTGTGAAGGTTTTGTGGTAATTGAGGGATACGTGTAACTTGCGCCTTTGACTAAAAATTTGGAACGCTGTCCTAGCACCATTGTCTCTATCAGTGTTCTTGGCCGATCACTCGAGAAACGCAGCCAGCCTAACCCTCTAACCAGTCTTACAAGTGCATGGTGTAATGTCTATTTTCCGATTTTCGGATGCAAATTTTGTGTAAACGAAGGCCTAGTGGAGGCAACGGTCCTACACGTGCCAATCATAACATACGTTGTGAGCCTAGAGCAAATCCGTGTTACGCACCTGTGATGTTCCCCTGGTTAGAATAGTCATCGTCTCTCCCCAACATAGAGTATAATAATGTTTCCGTATTATCGAACTACTATTGTCTTCTTGTAGTTATCGCGGCTCAGTTATTAAGAGAAACTTTTCAGAAGGCTTTTCAGAAACTCGGCAATTTGATGCGGCTTATGAATAAAAATTAGTAAATGTCATAGTGTATTTAATATCGCGTTAAGATTTTTAAAAAGTGGGTGATAATACTCGTAAGTTGCCTTCTCCCAAGGAGAGAGAATTAATTGGAAAACACCAAACATAAAATCCATCACCAAGTCAGAAAATATAATTCTTATCATTATTGGTCCACCTTTTCACTCGGTAGATACTCATGATATTTTTTTGCATAAAATAAATTGAGGTGTACCAGATGCGGGAGGTTTTCTGGAGGGGTCTCCCGCCTTTGGGCAAGTGCCAGGCAATTATCCAAACTTATAATTGAGTCATACTCCCTTCTTAAGTTGCCACCAGGGCAGAAAGCCATATTCCGACGTATATAAAAGTAAATAAATAAAAATGTAACCATTCTCTGGTATCAGTATTTTGAATATGCTACAACGAGACGAAGAAATAGATGAGGAGGACTAATATAGATAGCGAAAAATTTCAGGAAGACGCTTAGAAAAATAGTACTTTTTCCACACAATAATTTACTAAACAAATAATAAATAACACACGACCGGTTTCGACAATTCATCGCCATCATCTGGTGATAACACTTCTAACCGCAAACTTTAAATACAAGCTAGCAGCAAAGGTAAGATGGGAAGGGGCATAAGGGAAAACTGCACTCCTCTCCCTCCTTCCACAACCCTTGCCTTCCCCTCCTACCTTTGCTGCTAGTTAGTATTTGAAGTTTGCGGTTAGAGGCAATATCACCAGACAAATTTGCGAAACCGGTGTGTGTGTTATTTATTATTTGTTTGATAAATAATTGTGTGGAAAAAGTACTATTTTTCTAAGTGTCTTCCTATTATGGATTTTCACAATACTTCGCCTGAAGCTATGAAGTAAATGCGAAAAATTTCTATCTAGGTTCATTTTATACCAGCAGAAAATTAGCAATAGTGGCGAGAAATGAAAATGGTAAAAATGTAGCCATTGTAACATTTATTTTGTGTTTTTTTGGGCATCATTGAATATTGGATACGTACCTAGCAAGGTACAAACACACGTTCTGTATATGAATATTTAAATATTTCAGTGGTTGAAGGCAACATAAATTGAAGGAAGTTCATTTAAACCCGTGCTACATAAAAAATGTAAGCCTGCTTTGCGTTCCGAACTTACTCGTACGTACGTTACCGTTATTGGCTCACTCAAAATTCATTTTCTCTGTTTCCATCAACTTACCCTTCCTCCGTAATGCTGATTCATACTCGTTAACTCATAACTCGCTTTTTAATTGTTGTGCATTTTTCTCCATTACTCTTTTTTATTTTTTCGTATTCTCCCCTCTTCTTTCCCTTCAATTGTCTCTGTTCTCCCTCTTACTTCACATTCTACACCCCCGCCCTCTTCAATTCTTTTACGCCCTCTTTTCCCATGAGAGAAAAAGGAGATGGAACAACGCTGAGAAAGAAAGAAAAAGAGTCGGAGAGGGATGATTACTCAACCAATGCTGTAGTTTCAGAATATACCCGTGTAGCAATATTGCTGCCTGCGTTATTTAGCCGCCGATGCCAAAGTGCTTTGGAGGTTGCCTCTCAACGCAACGGTGGTGCAGAGAAGGAGCAGTTTTTGGTAATTGCTCCCTGGGCTCCGAAACTCCACCCTGTTAAGTCTCCGCATTCTTCTTTTTGCCATCATTTTCTTTTCAGTCTGTAATTTTTGACTCTCAAATCCCGAGTTCTTCTGAATGTTCCATGGCTATCTCGAAATCTTTCCGCGTCTCCAAGGTTTCAATTGAACTGAATCCACCCGTGAGACATCTTTCATGGGGGAATATTCATTCGTGTGCATTTTACGAATGGGGTCGTACATTCTAAGTCTTCTAGAATCTAAAATCTAACTGAGATGTCATACCTTACTTTTAAATCCTTACGCCAATTAGATAATGCATTCTACTGACATTCTAAACTCAAGAGGTCGGATTAGCAAAACTATTTCGAACTGATGTGACCAATAAAATTTCGGTATTTTTGATTATTTTTGTAGCAATCAATGTGATTTATAGATTACAATCCATCAAAACAGTGCTTCAATGCTTTGCTATGGGATTCCGTGAAATATTATCGGCGTTTTTAAGTAATATCTATCGTGTTTTAATAGCTAAATAAAATTGAAATTTAAATGTTGTGAATATTGAAAGAAAACGGTAGAATCTGTTTTCAGTTATTTGTTATATTTTTGGAGGAGCTCAACCTACATTATATATATGGTGCTATGACCTAAACCTTATATCTTATCAACGAAGACAATTTAGTTCTTCGTGATATATATGGTTTTGGCACAGAATTTGTCCTGTAATAGCAGCAACCTGACAGACTCTTTAGGGGAATTCGACTCCTTAATCGCTGCAATCTACCACACTTCTATGCATTGGACTTGCCTAACATCAGGCGTATATGACCTCAGGCGTATATGACCTAATTGATATTCCACATTCGCACGGTGTTTATCTTACTTTGAACCATTACCATCTCTTCTCATTGAAATGATACTGAATATTATATTAATCACAGTAGGCCAACACACCCCAACCCATGAAAATTTTGATGCATACAATTTTAGTACCCAGCTTTTCCGTGAGCGACTCGTCAAGGAGAATTTTTGAAACGTATCTCTACTAGTGAGCGGTAGGTGAAAGAGTTTGGGCAACCACCGATCCACATCTACATTGATACCCTACAAGTCGAATATCGAGTGGCTGGGGGTGTAATATTTGCCTCTTCCGTTCAACCTGATTGTCATCTCTATCCGACTAGTTTACCTCATGTAATGAAATCCATCCAGGGAATGCTACACAATTGCGGTGACTGTTTTTAAGTTTTCGCGTGTCGTGTTTTTTTGTTTTAAATTTTAAGGCTGATGCTCTCATCTTTAGATAATTGGAAAGCTATTACTGTATTATCTCTGAGATTATTTAAACAATTGAGCGCAAAACCCTCTCACGCGCGGATAAAATGTATAAATGGAAACCCTGAAATATTTTGATTGAAGTGATTGTTTATGTATGAAAAATCCATCTTATGTGGGCTAAAGGTCTAATTCAGGGGTAGGGATCTTTTTTCATCGGAAGACCGCACATTTAAGAAAGGGCGCGGGTTGTAACCAGAAGGCCGCACTTAAATCGCGTATTGCCTACATTCAAACGGTTTAACTTCGATAATGTGTGTACAAAAACGAGTTTGTTCGCTTGTCGAATTAAGAAGCTATATTCTATTTATATATTTCACCTTATGTCATTAGCGACGTTGGGAATAAAAAGTATGTAAGTGTAGGCATTGTTTTCAGAAGGTGGCTGTGATCGCCCGAAGGCCGCACTAGACCCAATGGCCGCAGGTTCTCCGTCTATAATCTACTAACTGAAACATCTTTGAGTTAAATGACCCTTGTTGAAATAAAGTGAATGGGACCCTTTGGTGTACGCATATGAATTGAAAAGCTATTTATTCTGTTCTATTCAAAATTCCTCGTAAAAAATAATAGTCAAAGGAGAAAGGCGCTATAGCTATTATTGAAAACAATTTAGGTTTTTCATAAAAAAACGACAGATTTATTAGAAAGGATAGAAAAAATATCTCTCGAATACGTAATGAACAAGAAAGGAATATTTTCTGTATTGGAATATGGATCTAAAGGAGTATTTGGTTGTTAATATTTTAACAATTAGGCTTAAAATCTATTTATTCAATCCTAATACAGGTATAGTAGTCATTTTGAGCCAAGGAATACGATTCAAAGTTCTCTTTGCGAATGAAGTAAGTTTTCCTCGGTGAAATGAAGATTCACTTATTTGGTGTATCTGATCCAGTAGGAAAATTCAATTCAGGATCCGTAGTCTTAGAAGTACTTGGAGGGCCTTTATTCCCGTGATTGTTTAAAAGAATGCGTTCCTATTTCCGGGTGGTAGCATTTTCAGTTCACGAATGTGGAATGGTATGTTTCGTGAATTTAAGTTCTCTTCGTTATTTTTCCTTTTTACGCACGATATATGAAAGCTTCAAAAACCTTTCAAAATAAAATTTTTTCTTTCCAAAAATTTCGTTCGCATTTCTTTCATATACCTTGCCGTCCTTTCTAAATAATAAAAAAATAAAACGTCTTGTACCCTCGTGGTCCCTCTTTTCCTCCACATGATTCGGTTTTTAAGAAGTCTCGCATTCTTGGAATCATTTGCGCGGCCCTTCTTTTGTCGTATTTATCTCCGTCTTCCATCACTCCCTTCCGCAGGATATATTTTCCTACGACCTTTTATGCTCCCCCTTTTGCTCCGATTCAGTCCGCTGCTCTTCCGAAAGTGTCCAGGTTTCCTCACGCGAACTGCATCCTTACAGTTCATCTTATCAAACACTTTTCTCTTAAGGTTTATTTGTTTCTAAAGATCCTCTTCAAATGAGGGTTTTATTCCCCCATATCCTTTTCGACCAATTGTTCATTCAGTCATCTTTTTCCCCTTCCTTGGATGTGTATTTCTGTTCGATTCTTTCCATCGCTTTCAGATATGTCTGATTTATAGTTGATTCGACGGAAATATAATTACAGCGGTTATTATGGTTTCTGCAATGGAGCAAAATATTCTAAATTAAATAGAAAAGATTAATTATGTATAACATATTAAAGTTAATAATCTATCAGTTAATTGTATTGCTCACATGTAATTTTCTTAGACTATAGTGTAAAGATAATGTTAAGTAATGGTGATTAGGAAGTAATAATGTGATTTCGTATAAGAATTCCCTTCGATATAGAAAGTATGTAACAGAAATTTGGCACAACCAGTTGTGTAATTTATAAATCAGCTACTAAAAATTGCATTACCAAAATTATTAGGATGATTTATGGGGAAAACATGTAGGAACAAATTCCTAAGGAAACACAAAGAAAGTATTTGGGAGAATCGGTGGATACAAACGTTCTATCGGATAACTCTTGATATTTCCTATTGGCTTTTCAGGAAATGAACGAAATTATATATTCGTAAGTCTTTCCATGTATAATGAATTATAAAAAAATAACAAGTGTGAAAAATAGCGACATGACCGGGACTCGAACCCAGGTCTCCCACGAGACTCCGCTTTTTTCCACACTTGTTATTCCTTTGGAATCAGCCGCACGACTTCATCGTGCAAAGTATTACACCTTTCCTTAATTCTCATTATGAATTGTTTTTGAAACTGGTGTTTTCCAAATGTTATTGTAACATATGTTTCGCTTATTCAAATCTGAAGGAATGCATTGATAAAGTCGGCCCATACTGAAAACAATTCTCAATTCTTTACCATCTCCTTTGGACCTCCGATCCTTTTTCATCCAACTAAACTACAAGAGAAGGAGATAAGACATAAACCACGGTGCTTTGTTTTCTCCGCTTAGTAGCCATGTAATAACTCGTCGGAGTTTAGAATTTAAATGAGTTCGCTACACTGACCTCTTCTTTAGATCGGTTCATGCCTTTCTAAAACAGATTGCCACAAATACGTCTACTTCAGAAATGCGTCATGGAACGCACATTCTAATGGTAAGTTTGGCTGTATCCTTAGCAGTTAAGAGAAGGCTGTAGTTGCTTAAGGAAAATTTCTGTAGTGTATGTTTTTCACGTTTTTTTAAGATATATGGTAGGAAATCGTTAGTGAAAATGACTTTGTGCTTGTAATACCTTGCTTTAAGGAATTGGATTTCAAACCTTTTTTCGTTTGTATTCGCATTCGAAGTTTAGTTTAATCTACAAGTTAATAGTAAGAAACTATGTAACCAATTCAAATAAATAATACAAAATAGATAAGAAATAAGTAAAACTCCGGCGTAGAAACATTGCTCATGGATACAATTAAAAGAACCGTACCATCTCTCTTAAATAAACCCTTAATTACATTGAAGCTTATTGGTATTTGTCGTAACTAAGATTGTGAGATACGGAAATTTAATTACACTTCATAGTTCTTAGTAACCATGAAGAACCTATATGTTATATATTATTCGCTATATTTATCATGAAAAAATTGAAGTAATAGCGATAAGTTTTATTTACTGTAAATATTCACCAACATAATTTTATCATTTTTGATGTTTTCCACTCCTGATTTAAATAGACGAAAGAAGGCGCAGATCAACAGATCTAATGAAGACGAGGTTATTCTAAATTAAACATTTTTCGAAATTGCAGACGGTAAAATGGGAGAAAACTCCCATTTACCGTCTGCAATCATATCATCATGTACCATACTGTTCAAAACATCTATATATAGGGTTACCATAATCTGATGCTAAGAATTCTGAAGTGGGTGAAACCGGTAGGAAACCGGGACGTTGCTTTAAACTTAGTCTAAGGTAAATTTCATGTGCTTTTGAATACTCTGCGAACATCGTCACTAATCAAAACACAATTGTTTAAATTATTTATATAAATTATATCTTACAATGTATTCTTTCTACAAGTTTTTCCGTCAAACCGGGACAACAGAAAATTAAGCGGACAACGAATGGAAACCAGGACAGTCCCGATTAAAACGGGAGGAATTGTAATTATCTTTATAAAGTAAATTTAAGAGAAGACTCATATTGCTCTCTTTTCCCCAAATCTTTTCAGTGTCAAAAGAACCATAATTTTTGTGAATTTTGTTGTACAGGTTCAAAATCTTTCACTATTTAAAAAAAATTCAAATTACTATTCAGTTACATTAATGTCATTTCAAGGTATAAATATCTATTTGTTTGAAAAATTTGTCTGATTTGTTAGATTATTTCTCAATGTCATCAGCTTGCCAGAGATAATTTTCTAGAAGAATTTTTCGTCATTTTACATTATGAAAGACGCTGTGAGATGTTGGATTATTTAGCATTCGAGTATTCGGGGACTTTCATTAATCAGAGATGGAATTGCTCTTGTGTAGGAGTAGAGGAAGCAGGGGATCCTCTCTGTCCAATCGAAAGAAGGACTATTGGGCTGGGATTTCCATTTTCTCCCATCCGCGTCGACAATTGAATATTCCGAACCTTTACGTCGCGCTCTGAATTGTTGCTTTCCTCCGCCAATATATTTTTATGCGCTGGCGTTCGTATCAGCGCTATGTTCCGGTGGCAAGGGCTTCTACCTATGGCGTAAACTTATCAGTCTCCCACATTTCAGCCTTTCCTCCCAATCTTTGCCTCCGAACCTACATCATCCTATTTTGCCATCAACTGTTCCCCCCTTTCCACTGCTTTAGGCCATTAACCTAGATACCTTCTACGGTTAGCTTTGGGAAATCCCATCAGTTTACCGAAAAAAAATCATAGGAGGCGGATAGAGTTTTGGTAGTCGGAAACGTAGGAGGGGGAAATATGCTTTTTTCGGAAATTTCTCAACCAGGAATGAAATAAAAAATCGTTTATTGGAATTCCAAAACGCCCGAAAGTTCGACCGGCCCGATTTTTTCCGGTGGAGGTAGGCACGCAGGCTCTTTTGAACCGTTCTTACCCAGTATATTTCTGGGAGAGATTTTTTAACTTCTGCAGATAAGCTTTATCGCGAAATTTTTGACTACCGCACGTGGATGATGGTATCATACGAAGTATGCGCGAGTGGAAAGTTTTAAATCATTTTGGACGTTCTGATGACGTTTTTGAGGTCTGAAAATCGTAAACTGTTTACTGGAGTTGATAACGCGTAAAATCGTCCGTATTAACTACGAGAAATATAGCTTTTCATTGTTTTTAGGTCAATTTAGAGACAGACTGTCCTTAAATTTGTGTCAAGCCTCTGATTCTAATCTCAGATAATTAAATACATTGAGCAATTAAGTGATATTTAAAGCGAAATTTTTTGTCAGTTTTTCACTCTACACTCACAATCAGTAAATATATTAATTTTTCAAAGAAGATTAAAGTTAGTATCAGAACCATCACTGGTTTACATAAAAATCTTCCTACAGAGTTCGATTAAACTACTAATTGTTCTTTTTTAGTCAAAACATTTAAATCGTATTCATAGGTAGATTTGTTAGGTTACGGTACCTCTTTTCAACATTTTCTTATACTTAAAACCATTGCCTCTTTAAGTATTCAGTCACTGGTACACCTTGAACTTTCAGAGTACAGCCTTTAATTGCTTCGCAAAGATTCTTAATAACTTTATACTATAGAGGATAAAAATATAATTCCAACTTATTGTTTTATGAAATCAAGCGTGCCGTTAGATCTACAACTTTGGATAGTGATATTTCTTTGAATTATATAACGATACATTTTATTCTATAGATTGGCGATTGTATTTAGGGCATTTCTGCTTTATTGACCATTTTTTACTTTCCAAAAGATGTATCAGTTAAGCTGTCTAGCGTATTGTGCTTGTCTAGAATGCATTTCTTAATCTGAATTCCATTTGTACGTCTCTTTTGTTTTACCCAACATGTAGGTGTGAGGTAAACAGGTTAAAATTTAGGGGGAAAAAGGCTATGTAGTATTAGATAGCCATCAAAGGGAAAAAGACTTTCTCTTAGTTTAGTATAACACAGTATTAACACGGTGAAGTTAAGTATAGCACGGTAATTAACAAATAAAAAATTCTTTCTTCCATTTACAACTTCCAATTATTTTCTCTTTAAGGTTTCACTCAAGTACGTCTTCTCAGTCGATATTTTACGGTAATTTTTGTGTTGATTTTGATATTTCTTTCATATTTTATTAATTCCCATTTGACATTCCCAAAGTTGACGTTATCACGGGTATATTGATTTGAAATGCTTATGTAAATTGTTGTATTTGTATTTTGTAACTGTCGTTGTATTCAATTCTATCATATTCAGCCGTACTTCGTGGAAAGATATTGTAACACAAAGAAAAGAAACTTCGTATATTTCCTTCGTATTATTCCTAAATTTACTTCGCTTAAATTTCACGTCTAACGATGGCCTTTGTGCCGAAACCGGTCGGAAAATAAAGTCCCTTAGTGTGGAAATTTACGAAGTTTCTTTTCTTTATATTGTTGTTGTAAGTGTTTTGTAAGTGAAAGTTTTTTTTCAGTTTATTATTCGTATTTGTTATCATTTTTTTATTATTCCAACATTTCATCTTTATTCGATATTTTCTTATTCCTTTTAATAATCTCCTTAATAATATATTACTGCCTACCTATTATAACTTCAAATCCAAATATGTTTTTCTCTGAGTTTTTGTAAGAATTATGACTTTCTTTTGGTCTAATTTTTTCCAGCTTTGTTACTGAAACTTTTCTTTTACTTATCTTCCCCTCGTCTTCACGTGGGTGTTTTCCTGCAGGGTCTTAATTTTTTCCTAAGTGCATTCTTAGTTTTTTTTAACCCTCATAACAGTACCTTCTGTTGCTGCTTTTCTTTAGTTCAACTCCTAATACCTCTTTCATTCTATCTGTTATGACTAAGGGTTAGATGTAAGAAGAGACTAATAATTCCCAATCTCGCCCTTAAATAAAGACGTGTTATTGTTATTATTATATTTAAATATAATAATATCTAGGAACAAAATATCACGAAACATATTCAGCCACGATTTAAAGTATTTTGATTTATTTTAAGAACCACTGCCGTTTCCCATTAAAAACCCTTGCTGAGATCGAAAATCGGCCGCTATGCTTTTGGCTCCATGAAGATAACGAAAGCCTAGCTGGATGAAGGATATTACTCAGTCCGCGGCGCAATCGGTTGTCGTCCGAAGTTCGTATCGAACGTAAACTCAAACCGGATTGAATGGCCGCTGCAGAGAGAGGGTATTTCAAAGCATGGATTGAGCGGGCCGCGTGAATTTTTGCCACGGGTCGCGCAGATTACGACGGAGGAGCGGCAAAAATGGATCAGGACGTCCTAATCATTGGCGAGCTTCAGTATCTACTCGCCCATACGCCATGGGCTCGCTGTTACGAGATGTATTCGCCAGGCTGGGAATATTGTTTAGAGATAGAGTTTCTCCCGCGATTAAATAAGGCGCGCTACCAATGTATTTACATCGGTTACATCTTGTTTAATCGCGGAAGAAACTATAACCCTTTCCCTCATTGCTCTTAGTGCTTCAGAAAAACAATTCAATACAATTTTGCTTCGGTGTACAAGTTGCTTCAAATATATGATTTCAATGAAAATACAGTAAGAACCCCTAAAAGCGGGGTAATCTTTCCAAAAAGTTCGACTGCTATACGAAATAGCGCTAAACGAGGTCGTCTTAGTACGTAAATAATGGGGATAGGTGAAAAATAACAGAATAAGAAAATTTATCAGTTTTTTGTTTTATTTTGCAACATTTATCGTTCAATAATTCATTGTTACATTTATTACATACGTATTTATTTCTGATATCGATTTGTGTTCCTAAAGCACTCATGAAAATGAAAATAGTTAGATTAAAGAAGTCATGTTTGTGATGAGGAAGGCTCTTTCTCATTTGACATATCTTGTTTTTTATTTGAAGAAGTCATCTAACGTCGCTTGCATTTTTCTGTTGCGTTCCTCAAGCAGCTGTTTATAGCAAGACATCGCATCAATTACACTTCGCCTTAGAACTTCTATCAAAATTTGAATCATTTTGCATAAACTGATCCATAATTTCCGTTATAATGGCCAAACGTTTCTTAGAAAATCCGTCGAGTTCCTTTTCCACATTCTCAGACATGCTGATTAATTTCGATTTACAAAATCATGCACAATTTCTGGGAATTCCAAGACCACGTTCGATTTCGTGAAATCCAAATAAGACCGCGCAATACTGAAATAGTGTTAAGCGGGGCAGCGTCAAGCGGCGTCTTACTGTAATCCTAAATCGGCTCATACATAAAGAGAGGAATATGTTAAGAGTTGATGTTGTTATTTGAGGGGCTGGCTAACCATAACCATGACGGTAGTTTGGTTATGGTTAGCCAGCCCCTGTACACCTTCTATCTCTATAGAATACATATAGTGAAAAAATTCAGAGAAAATGGTTACGCTAGTGTTGTCTTAGGGGCCGCACTGAGTAGCTACAGAAAACCTACACGGCTAGAGAGCCCTATGAGCCCAAATTGGCCTATGTTTCAAGTAACGGTCACGAGCGTTGTTACTTCGCGTTAGTCAGGCCTCACCTTGAGTATGCATGTAGTGTATGGGACCCAGCCGACAAGTGCTGTATTCGAGAAATAGAAAAGTTGCAACGAAAGGCGATACGTTTCGTGAAGAATTGCAATGATAAATCAGTAAGCGTTACTGAGATGCTCAAGAACGCGGGATGGGAATCATTAGAAAAAAGAAGATTAACGCTAAGGATAAATTTATTAAATAAGTTCAGAGAAACCACGTTCTCGGAAGACGTCGCGGACATAATGCGCCCTCCCTGCTATATAGGCCGCTACGATACAGCGAGGAAAATAAGAGAAATAGATGCGAAAACGAACCGATTCAAGAATTCTTTTTTTCCGCTAACGATACGCGAAAGTAATCGACTAGGTAAATAGAGTCTTGGTGCATGCACCCCCTGCCACACACCGAAAGGTGGCTAGCAGGGTATAGACATAGACACGTTTATTTACGATTTTCAACTTCCGATAAGCTTTTTTTCAGAAACCGTAATCTGATTCTTTTCCGTTAATTATTGTAGAAATTAATCCGTCAACCGTACACTTATATACATTTATTTTGAACTATCACTCGAAGTTGTGTAATCATATTGCTTCCAATGTTTTTCACAAAGCTTTTGCAATTAAAATAGGTTTAGATAACCCGCGGTCCCATAGGCAGATCTGGTTTGCTTGGTATTTTAGCAAGGCCCGCAGAAATCTTCAAGTTACCTGTAAATTCCCCTATGTTATTACTAAATATTATATTTTAACTTGTGTTTTTATTGCTATGGCGAGCATATAAAAATACACGTATATATTTCGAATGTCTTGAAACTCTATTAAGTTTTATTGCAGAAAAATATTTGACCTTCAGCTACTGTGTATACATTCTGGCCCGCTGACAAAAACGTTTTCCACTATCGGATCCGCTCACCACAAGGTAGCCTTCGCCTATTCAGAAATACCTCTCTATGGTTGGAGTTTTGTCTGCTTGAATTTTACAAATGCCATGAAAACATTCCGAATGTTAGACAGGTTAGAGACCTAAAATTTGGAACATATTGGAATTAACTTAATAAGTTTAATCATTTCCTTTAATACATGTAGATTTGCAAGATAATGTTTTATTATATTTTCCCCAGAAACTGTCTCTATTTGCTAAATGCATCACTTGCGGATGAAAGACACGGTGATTCTCGAAAATTCAATGTTAAAATCTTATGCTAAAAATAATTATCTTCTGATGGGCTTATAAATATTTCCATTTCTCCTCTTTTAGGAAATTTATGCTAGAAAATGATTGATATTTTATCGAACCAACTTCAACAGTTTAATGAGTATGTGCGACAACATTGGAACGCGGAAAAGAATCACAGCGTGCGTATCATTCCACGAGATTTGGCCGTACAAATCAAAAAATTTCCATGAGAAATGAGATAGCGCACTCTGTCTTAGAGAAACCCAGAAAGCAAGCGGAAAACAAATGCCAGGAGACAGAGGTTTCTTGCAGAGGACAGTTTCTTCGTCGTAAATTGAGATTTATAAAAGGTTTTCGTATTATACGCTGTGATGACAGGTAGGGAGGAAAAATTAGAGAGATGGAGATTGGAAGGGATGAGGGAAGAAAGCGGTAAAGGAAGGAGATGTTAAAGGGAGCAGTAGAGAGAGAGAGAGAGAGAGGAAAATGAACATGAGAAGGGAGACAGGAGAAGACAGATGGAAAAAAGTGAAAAAATACGGATTCTTGGAGATTTTCCATTTATAATGGTATTTTTATAGAGCAAACATATCTAGTGCATTTAAAAAAGAAAGAGGAATATGGTTTTATCATGAATCCCCATGTCATGCGCCATGCCTTACGTTAAATAAAGTGCGATTATTAATCAATACTCAGTGCTTTAAAATGAATTTTATTTGTTTTATATTTTATTCAAGAAGTATGCAAACGCGAAGGCAAAGGAAAGAAAACAAACTTCTACATTCACCAGATGGGTTAATTAAAATAAAAAACGATGGAGTTCAGCCATAAAATCGTTTCTATGGTAATTGGTAGTAATTATGGGCTGTAAGAACTGAAGTATTAGGTAAATAGTGGTACTATTGTCCTAGGATTTTCCCCACTTCCTATCAACTCTTGTAAGTACTACAGAACCTAACTCCATGCAATATTTTACGGAATTATCTAAAAATACACCAGATTTATTTATTTATAATTATTTATATCCCACTATCATCCATTTACTGGATCATTACAGTGATGGGCTTCAAACAATAATAAACATTATTTCACGAAACACAACTATTCCCTAAGCGGAAAAATCCGACTAGCCGGGATTCTAACCCGGGGTCTTGGTGTTGGACCGCAAGCACACTGACCACTCCACAACCGCGGCCAATGATGTTGATATTAATCATATGTTGAGTAATTAATGGGATAAGACTATACATAATGGTTATAAATGCGTTCTGCATAAATATATTTCATCATGCAGTATAGGTACATTTATTTTAGTTTCATATGGAGTTCAGTAGGTCGAGTTCATTTACTGGAAGTGCCGATTATCTCTTATTTGTTTTAACTGAAGCTCTTTTTAGTTTTCCTTTAATTTTATGATGCTTATTTGCTGTTCCATGCGTTTGATTTTTGCGTTTCCCACGGAGCTCAATCCTCATATTTTGCCTGAAAATCTATGATCACGTAGAAGTGATTTCAGATTTCGCAATTCTTTCTTTTCTGAGACTTATTAGCTAGTAAGAATTCTTTTTCATTTTAGTCTTCGTTGAACTTTACCTTTTTCATCTCCTCTAAGGATGCCCCTTGAAGTATAGATTTTTGATATACGACTATATGCTCGGACCTTCTATGATCTCTATAAATCGATGATTTACTTTCTTGGCTCAGATTATCGTCATCCAGTAATTACCGACCGAATCAAGCATTAAAATCATAATGAACTTGTAATAGTATAATCATCCATATGATTTTCGGCGCTCAGAATCTGGTGGAAGTTTTATATCATATCTTTGCTCATTAATACCGTTAGAGGACTGATCAAGGTATTTTTGAACAGAACGGCGCCCATTAATCTTCAGTTGATAGTTGAGCATGATTATGAAACTGAATGTACTTCTTATTCTTTTTCTAAGTTTATTTCTGCATTTTTAAGTATCAAGAATTCTAAACTTCCTAGTATTCTAGTTTTTATACCAAACTTATATAATGTGGCGATAAAATGAGTACATTCGTTCTAAAATCCTTCTAAATTTACTGATTCAATCCAATAACAGCCCTATATTTTCTCATTCACAATTTACGGGAATTTGAAGAAGATCAAAGCGAAAACTAAGAAGAATGGAGAGGCAGAAACAGGAGAAAGTCATACGTTTTGCTATGTATACTATAAAGGAAGATTCGAGTCCCTTTTATCAGGCTAATTGCTTATTGAACATTTTTTTGCTTCTTTTGTCACAGATTTTTGGGTTTTAGACTTAATGTATTATTATTATTATTATAAGTACAAATGTTACAAATGGACAACTAGTCCGGTGGTAACAATATACAAGTTAAACTACTATTTCACTTAAAATCATATAATAAAAATCATATTCCCATCCAGACTTACTACCATTTCACAAATTATAACCAGATACAACATCATATTTCAGTGTGATACAAAATCATACAAGTTACAATCCCTTTAAAGTACTTTACCACAATTTTACATAAACCATTCCCATCCAATAAATGGTCGTCTAAAACACAAGCAATTCACATGCATATATACAAAATAATTATATAACTGTTAAATTTTTACATCTATTTTTAAATTCTTTAATAGTTTTCGGTAAGGGTTTCAGCACTCCTTCAGGTAACTTATTCCATTCTTTTATTCCTCTATTGATGAATGAAAATTTCGCTGCATTCGTCCTTTGCTTCCTTAATTTTAATTTAAGTTCGTGATCACCTTTCCCTATGTAGCTTGGTGTTTCCATTCTGCTCTTCAGTTCTTCCCAAGTATCACCGCCTTTTCTAATCTGAAATACGCCTACCAATCTTGTAACTTTTCTCCTTTTTTCTAAAGTCTCCCAGCCGAGGATTCCTAGCATTTCCTTAACGCTGTCCGTCTTCTTGTGCCTAACCAATACATATCTGGCTGCCTTTCTTTGAACTTTTTCAAGTTTACTTGTATTTAGTTTGTCGTGCGGATCCCAGACATTAGTTGCATACTCTAAAATCGGCCTCACAATTGTTTTGTACCCTAATATATATATGTATAAATGAACGGTAGTTGCTCTCGAGAGATACCTACCGCTGACTGTTATGGTCGATGCATATTTGATATGAAATGAAAAGCTGTGATCTAGAGTAGAAAGATATCCATGTCTTTTGCTATTATATTCGCCTAAGTTAAAAATTATGCCTAATTTACAAAACAATTCTTTTGTAAGAATGTTGGAAGGATATTTCTACGGCACATGCTACTTATCGAGTGATGATCCTGCTTTTTAAATTATAGTTTATTCTGTCATCGATAAAAGGATGATATTACAAATATGTTATTACAGGTAGTCAATGTATTGTATAAAATATGTGCAAAAATAAAAATAGAAATTAGGATTTTATTGAAGATGGGGAAGCTCACAGAAGATATATTCGCGAGTTCATGTAAGATGATGAACATAAGATTGGGTGTGGGTTTGATTAAGTGAGAAAAGCACTGAATTATATTTCGTATTTTTGATTTCTACGAAAAGAATCAATCAGATAGCTATTCGTTTCAGTGAGAGGACCTCTTCCCACGACGGAAATCGAAAATTCACCCATCCTTTATCGAAACTGAAATAGGTTTTGAAAGAAGTTGTGCTGCTTCGTTTTCGCATTTGCCTTCGTCTGAAATGAATTCTCAAGAAAAAGTGTATCTTATCAGTAGGAGCTATAATTTGACTTTCTTTTTGTATAGACCTTCTGTAGATGAGCTCTTCCCAATTTGTCTCTCATTTTATGAGGAATCGAACTCATCCATCTTTTGAGTTCACACAATTTCTGTAGGAGAATATGATTTCTGGGAAATTATAGATGGACTTCTGTAGTAGAAAAGGAAAGAGTGTGCTTAATGACTTTTAATTATGTCACTAAGAAAAAAAATGTCCTAAAAGTATAATTTAACCTTACCTCATCTTTCTTCCGCTATATATTTTTATTTATCATCGTAATCTTATGATAGACTGCGAACTTTTCGAACGGTTTTAATTTGTATTGTGGCTCAAAGACGCTTAAGGAATCATTGTTATTGTTGATTGAATTATTACTAATCGTGTAGCACACTCCTTCTATGTAGCTAACAAATACTATGTAAGGAATCCTAAAATACTCCTTCTATGTAGCTAACAAATACTATGTAAGGAATCCTAAAATACTCCTTCTATGTAGCTAACAAATACTATGTAAGGAATAGCAAGTGTGAAAAAATACTATGTAGTAGAAATGAATGCGTGAACTATAAGATTCCCTTTTTTGCAGCATTCCCTCACTTTATTTACAATTCTACATAAGAATATTGCAGCTTCTTACCTCTTCTAGGCAGAGATGTCCTTCGGTATATTTCACCTTAAACCATAAAAGATCTAACATTTAAAACAAGATATTTTCTGCCTGTATTCTCATAGGAATAGTAACATTTTAATATTAGTTAGGAAAACAGCATATGCTGAATTTCCTCACCAGCACACTAAGAATTTAAAACCTCAGCTAGTAATTTTTATATTAATCTCCCAACTTCCTTTTGATGCTTCCATTTAGCTAAAAATGTCTTTTTTCCAAAAAACTTATTTATATTTCCGCTTATCCATTGTTTTTTTTTGTCCTCAAAACGTAGCTGTCTTTCACTGCTCCCTATTATGGTATCACGTAGCGGTAGAAACATATGACTGAATATCTTCCTCGATTCTTTTCCAACATATTTGGTTGCATCAAGAAATACGCTGGAAACAACGGATTGACAATAGATTTGTGCAATTATAATTGTTTTTCCAAGGAAAAATGGACATGAACTTATTGTGGTAGGGTTAGGGCTCGAACCTATAAGCCTCCACTTTTCGGGCGGAGGCTTTAACCAATTAAGCAATTGATCCAGAACATTCTTCCATGCCTTTTTGGGAGACATTGCAGGCAAGGGCGAAGTCGTTTCGTCCGATTGCGTCTGCGGCCAACGTCCTCATTGAGGAACAATACGAAGTTGGGTTTTTGTTTGGAAACTTAAAATTTATTCTAGGTGCACACTTTTAAGTGAAAATTAACCTTACCCTTTTCCTTTCCTTTTGTGTATATATCTTTACTTAGTTTCACTGTAGACATTTCCCCAATTCGGTTCTTTCTCTTCTTGATGCAAAAGCGTATTTTCTGCGTATAACGTTGCTTCCAACCAAACATAAATCTCGATTCTCCTTTATTTTTGTTTTATTAACGTTAAGGTCTATCCTTAATATAATAGGTAAATATTGTATATTCCTATTTTTGGACTTTTTATATTTATTTGTGCGAACATTTTTATTATCTTCATATGTAAATAGTTCATGGACTGCTACTGTCAACCCTGAGTTAGAAGTAACTCTCTTGCCAAAGTTTTGCTGTTTCGTTCGCTTTTAGTTGACAAAATAGATATATGATCAAAATCCTGCCTTAGAAACTTCATCTCTGAATTCATTTGAAGTCACCACATTCCCATCCCTAAGAGTAAAGGTACCTTTCATTGTATATACTCACCCTATTGTCCATTTTTCTTCCCTTTCCCTTACCTCAGTTCCATATTCGAAAGTTTTTCTATCTGCCAAGGACGTAATGGTCCCTTTTCCATCACGGTTTCGGACAAAGATAGTCTCGGATATCTGCTACATACTTTATTCAATTATAACTTCGCCGAAGTAATGTTCCCCATTCGCGCTGCATCTCTGCGACGGTGCGCGGAGAAAAAGAAACGATGAGAAAGCGCAGGAGGTGACCTCGAGGAGGGATTCGTTTCGTGGCCCACCTCAAGCAGACACTGCGAAAGGCGACTCCAGAGGCGAGAAGTCCTATGACGCACCACATTGTGACGTCACCTCCACAGCGGAGGGACCCAGGGAAGCCTTAAGAAAATGTCCTCCCGGGGCAAATAGAAAAGCAACGAGAAGTGAGTTATATATTTGGACTTGTGCGGAGAGAAAGGAGGGACCTAAACCATCTTCTTGCACGTCTAAGAGACGAAAACATTTGCGGGAGAAAAATGTCGGTGCAAAAAGAAAATCGCGAGCGCATACACATCGGGACCGAAGGAAAGTTTTTTCCCCACCTCCTCCTCTATATCCCCCCCTTTCCGTCTTAGAAGGGTCCCTTTCTCCAGCGAGAAACCAAACTTTCTCCAGTTTGAGGCGTATTGTCCCTCCCTTTCTCTCGCCGGCAGACTACTCTTTTTCCTATAGCCGAGCCATGTCTGCTCAAGTCTCGTCAGGAAGTAGGCATCCGGGTACGGCGTGGTAAAAAGATGATTCAGGTCTCCCTCGAAGCGAGATATTTTTCGGCGGAATCAACGAAGAAAAAAGGAGAGAAAGAGTGAGGATGTATTGGGGAGTGGAGGAAGAGAATAGGACCCAGATTGATACAGAGAGTGCAGGTTGAGAGAAATGTTTCGGAGAAAGTCCGAGGTTTATATGCGGAACGGGGAAGGTTAGAAGTGGTGGAAACTGCATAAACAGTGGAAAAAACGGAATAAAGGAATTAAGACTTGATTGTTCTTTCTTCAAATCAACCATAGAATGTAAGAGTCGTGAATTCGTGGTAGATGGGCTTAATGATGCTGAAAGAAAAGAAAGTTGGAACACGGCTGTGAATGAATTAGAGGTTTAAAAACATTCCGCAAGCCGAATATTGGCAGGCGGAATTCGCGTTTAAAGGCGCGGAAAGGAAAAGAAATCCATCAATTCATTAATTTCCTATCCAGGAGCCCTTGATAGTGGAGGCATTGTCTCTGAAATGCGTATTGGGACTTCCCATAAATCGATAATCTGGAGATTCCCGTTTGTCTTTAAACGCGAGTTCCTCCTGCCGACAAACGGTTTATTGAGTGTTTTTCAACCTCTAAGGCTTAATGATATTAACATATTTATTCTATACTACGTTACAGATGGACCATAGGTTCAGTAATAACTTCAAGGTTGTGCAGCTACAATTATCTAAGAACTATTCACGATATAATCAATATGAGTTGGCCTGACGTCGTGGAAGGCCATGACAAAGTTCAATAACTACCCCGTTCTTCGTAACTTCCACAAAATTTTGTGGAAGTTACGAAGAACGGGGTACTTATTGAACTATTCACGACGTTGAATAAGGCACCCGGAATTTTGGTCCGCTACGATTTGGTCCGCTACGTTTTGGTCCCACGACAATTTGGTTCAGCGACGATTTGGTCCGCGGCGGCCGGACCAAATCTCCGCGGACCAAAGTTCCGGCTGCGGTTGAATAAAAATTTGGAACGACAAAAATTTGAAAATTGGATTGTAGTGTTTATGCGTTAATGCGATTTTTTAATTTATACTTTATAAGGTAACATAGTTAATTCCATTCCTCTACGATCCTATTGACGAAAGAATATTTTCCAAAATCCGTTTTAAGAAACTCAGAACGTAATTTATTTTCTTTCCTACTTATACATGTTGATCTCCGTAACCTATCTTGGATCTCTTTCCACGTCAGATTACATATAAAAGCCTGCCGTTCTGTATATTTCTCTTTTTGATTGTAATGATTCCATACACAGTTCTTGAATCATTTCAGTAACACTATCATACTCCCCAAAAACTCCTACAATGAAATCGAAGCCTTTATCTTTTCTAATATTACAATATGTACTGTATGTTAGAAGTCTTGAAGATTATACGAAAATATATGAATATGGTTTCTTTATGTTGAAAGAGACAATACTTAGAGACTTACTTACTTTAATCCACAGCAGGTTTTTATTCGACTAGTTCCGTCAACGGGTTGACATCTTCAGGTCAGATACCTGAAGATTTCAATTCGTTGACGAAACTAGTCGAAACCTGCTATGGAAATTACTCAGTATTGTATCTTTCAATATGTGTGTTGAGTTCCACAAAGTCACTATTGGACATATTAATTTTATTTTATAGTTTCCTATCTATACTTTAGATTTTCTTTGACCTATCTACTTTAGATTATTTACGATTGCGTAAGTTCCGTCAATCTATGAAATATTATGAAATTATAGAAGATAAAAGCCAAGAAATGTGCACCATCAAGAATTTTTTTCTGAGAATGTTTCGCCAAATTGCTGAATTTGATGGAACTAGAGAATTTAGAGAATAACTCAAAGCCATTAGTACTAGGAATATGATCTGGGTTGTGCGCAGAATATCAGCCCACTTAAATCACAACGCATTTAAGGATTAAGGTAAAGGTCTTAACTTTGCACGGTGAAGTCTTATCATTAACAAAATTAAGTAAAAGAAATACTCCAACTCTAAGGTGCCTGGTTCGAATCCCGGGTAGACGGATATATCCGGTTAGGGGAATGGCGTGTTCGTCCGTTGTTATTATTAAAGCCCACCACTGTAATTGTCCAGTAAATGGATATTTATGGGGGCATTGGGATAGTAAATAAATGAAAAAATAAAAATAAAATGAAATAAATAATGCAAAAAGTAAATAAATAAATGCATTCTTATTTGCATTAGTTTTTTCCAATACATTACTAGTTCAATATTTAAAAAAATATATGTATTATTTAGAAACATTTGTTTTTCTCCAATTAATATTATCGTCCGCAAAGAGCCTGAATATGGTAACAATAAGATAGTGTTTTAGCCACAGCATAACGTAACCTGACCGTTTTGAATGAACGCACAGAAAATGAAGAGGCGCCATAGAAATCGAGAATGGAAAAGGAAACTTTGAGTAGTGATTTTCCAATAAATTTATTTTTAAAAGATAAATGACCGGTTTCGACGAATGATCGCAATGATCAGGTTTTGCGTCATCTGATGATGGCAAATATTTCTCGAAAAATGTCTCTTTTGCTTGAAAAATCATATTCTGGAAAAAGCAGCATTGTAGGTTTTCTTTTTTATTAGGCGTTTCTTGAAGACTTCGCCTCATTCTGAGAAGTTTATTCACGAATCGCTTCGATTAATGCTCTTGCTTGGGTTAAGATGAAGACGGAGGCTTTATTTAATGAACATCTTTCCAAGAAAAGAACCTTCGGGTGACTGAAAGGGTCAAGAAAATAAGGGGAAGCGAGATTCCGGAAACCTCTTTCATTAAGATTGGTGAATCGCAAGGTCGTCCTTTCCCTTTCCGGAGAAACTATCTTCGAGAGATGGAAGGTCGGAAGCGCGTGCGACCAAAGGAAATAAAAAAGTCACGCGGCGAAGAGAAAGAAAAACATAATAAGCTTTCGAATGAGGAATCTGAAGGCTTGGATTGGGCGAATGAAAGGAAAACGGGATGGAGCGCGAAAAGGGGGGCGGCAAGCGGAGTGAATAACGCGCGTATCTTATGAATAAATGTCAGAGATATGGGAAATTCGTTTTTTCCCATTCCGAAAGATACAAATGCGAAAGTGAGAAGGGCGACGTGAAAGGTAAGACGTATTCAGTACGCTTTCGGTGAAAGGGAATGTGAGATATAATGAAAAAAGATTTCTACGGAAGCAAACTAAATATTTGGGAAAGTATTCCAAGATTTCGGAGCTCCGAGACTCATCCTTTCTAGGCATTGCTTCCGACGAAAGTTTTCCCTCCCTCTCTTGGCTACTTTTTGCTTTATCAAGACTTGCTCCGCTGACTGAAATCCTCTATATTTATCGGAGAAAAATGTTTATCGTTTCCTTTCTTACGTGCAAGTGCTCACATTGCTCAGTTTCATATTTGTCATAATTCCGTATGCGATTACTTGAGTATTATCTTTTGATGGGCTCTCGGGTAGCCAAGTGGGGCGCGTTCGCCATGGATGAAAGCGGTCCCGGGTTCGGAGGGGAACAATTGTGCGGCACGACCTCAAATGTCGAAGCGCTTTTGGCAACACTGTCACTACTTAACTTTTGGTGATTACACAAGGAAATGGTAGAGGTAACTTCGCACAGACACACCTACGAATAATCCCAAAGTTAAACGGACATGAAAAAAAATTGACAGTACCGGGACTCGAACCAAGAATCTTCTTTTTTTCCGGGCAGATTCTTTAACCAATTAAGCTATCGATTTTTAAAATGTTTTATTTTCTGATAAAATTCAACAAGAATAAAATATTGGCTATTCTCTCATATCCTGGTTAACAACATTTTAGAAAAATAAATATCATGTGCACTTAATAGGATAGACTCTTACAATATATACACACGTGTATATTCACTTTCGTTTTCCTCTATCTCCATGATAATTACCTCATATTATACAAAAAATATAATTGAAATGTCTGTTAGAATTATATACTTTATTTGAAGTATATACAACAGTGTACTCCTCCCTATATTTGAGATAATCTTCAAGTGCTAATGCAAATTGAGAAATTAGTATCAAACAAAAATATGATGAACTAAGGAGCTGGAATAAAATACGCTCTACGGTCACAATCTAAAGGAAATTTAGCCAATCAAAACCAAATGAAAAATCCGAATAGCCATCACTTGAACCCGAGACGTTATGGCTGGAACGCTTGCTCTGGTTAACCACTTAGCCACCGCGACCGGGTTGGAAATCAATGTAGGCATTTTCTTAGTTACAGGTAACTTGACTGTATGGGTTTCGAATTTCATTTCTGCAATTTGTACTTACCGTTACTTTTACTGGTTTGAACTTCTATTAGGTAATATACATGATTTTCCCCGGTTTTCCTCCTTTATTTTTCTTGATAGCTCAAGCTTTAGCTTTTACGATAAAATTTAAAGTAAATTTTAAAATGTTTAATTTCTATGCCAAAATTCTGACATATATCGCATTAGATTAAATAGAGATAAAACGTAGTGGGTATCACTAATATTTGCTGCCTGTTATATATCACTGTTAGACTAAGTAAAGAAGTTCTTCCATGTCCGTTACGAGATTTTAAATAAACATACAATGATGTATAGAAAAAACTAATATTTGCTGCCTGTTATATATCACTGTTAGACTAAGTAAAAAGGACTTCTTCCATGTCCGTTACGAGATTTTAAATAAACATACAATGATGTATAGAAAAAACCGTGTGAATAATATTGGTGATGCAACTGGTACTATATATAATGTCAATCCTTTTTTAGGGAAAGATATTTAACTTAGCACGGAAAGTAGCGTGGGTGGAAACCTAGGGGGAAAAATAAGGGAAACTTATCTACATGGCTTGGACTAGAAGCCAGGACTCCCACTTTCCTGGCAGGATAGCAGCATCCCATTAACAGATGGAAATTGAATCGGTATGGTAGTTCAGTGGTTAAAAAATCTACCTGGGAAGTGGGGAACCTGGCTTCGTTCCTCAGTTATGTCGATAATTTTCTGCCCCATGGTAAATTTTCATCATTTTCGTTCTTATCAATGTGTTATGCTTGACTTCTGGGCAGGCTTCCAATAACCGTCATCACACCGTTAATTTCTGCGTAGTATTTTTTATACGATCCAGGTTATAAATTATGTCTCGTCGTTATTTCATACTTCTTTCGCAATTCTCATTCTAGATATCATTTGCCTTCATTTATTACTGATATTTTCGCCAGGCTCTACTTACTCTTCTCTTGCCTTTCCCCGTCACTTTTCCTCTACTCTTTTGGAAGGTATCCTATGAATAGCTCATTGACCCAAATGCCCCCTCCTCCATCACATTTTTATTTACCACCTTACCACGGCGCCACCAGCATCGCCCGCTCCGATCGTCATTTCTGACACTCCAATCACGGCGACTTTCGTTTTTCCTCCATTTTTTTTCCACTGCCAGGGAGAGAAAGACGTCGCAATATCCTTTCCTTGGTGGTCTTTCGGGTGGTGGGTGAAGAGAAGTCGATCTCTCCCACTATCTCATTGAAAGCCCATTAGTCGGTGGCGGGAAGAAAAGGGAATGACGTAGAGGGGTAAAAAAAGAAGAATGCGGGAAAGTAACTCCCACCCCAGTTTCATTCCCGAAGAAGAAAGAGGCATGAAGTGAGGGGGAATGGGCATCCGCGTAGTCTGCAAGCAAATTCCCTGCCCTTTATTACCGGGATAATTACGATTTTAAGCGTCTGCGCTCCACCGCGACTCCCAAATCTTGACGCCTTTCAGCGATTCCTCTCCCCCTCCGCGGGATGTCGGGGCAAAGCCATGACGTAGTGAAAAAAAAGATGGTCTGAGTGGAAAAAATGGTGACAGAATGAGACAGAGGGAGGGTAAAAGGAGATGAAGGAGGAAGAATTAGAGGAGGGAGAAAATGGGGATTTTGGATGAAGTATGGACATTAAGGAGGATTATGTTTAATGCAACTTAATACGTCCGCGATGGAGGCCATTTTGTTTTCTGCCCACGGGTAAGCTGAATAACATTGTTTCATTTTTAAAACTGCTTTTTGCTTATGTTTTTTAAATTTTGAGAACTTGACAGTATTTCTGCTCGCTACACCAAGCTGGTCTAATATTCATAGATGTATGTCAGATCTTCAGCATATTAATAGATTTATCTCTTTGGAAGCTTACGTCGATTTTGTTTATTTCAAATCTAGTAGCTCGTGGTGAATCATCCATTATTATGATGATCTATCGTTTAAGATAGATATGCTAATTTCAAGCATCTTTTTTTATAATTTTCCTATCCAATCTGAAGAAAATATGCAGACTTTCATATTCTCGAGTCGTTAGCTTTGAATGAGGTGATTTTAACGTATGCGTTTATACGTTGATATGGAGAAAATCTTTGTATGACCTGTAATATTGACTCATTTAAGCCATGGTAAGGTCAAACTCTGGAAAATATAGGTGCGTATAGAGTTTCTTCGCAATTATTTGAACATTTTATTTTTAATTGTATCCCAAGGTAAGGTTTGGTCGTTGGACATGACGCTAAGGATAGAAGAAAGTTCATTATACGAATTAATATGGGGAATTTATAATTTTCAAATTCGAATATTACAAGAATATTAGGAAGCTCCAACACGACGCAAAATATTTCTATTCAAGCCCTTCAAATTGTAAGTTCAATGCGTCGCGAGTATTTGATTTAACGAAAGAAGATTATATGAAATAATTCCTAATTTTTAAATTTGTACTTGTTTAAATTTTAGAAAAATAGCATTTCTTTTTCTAGGAAAGGGGTGTGTTAAAAAGCGTGCGTAAGTTGAGTGAAAGAATTGGAGAGAGAGATTCAATCGGTTATTTATATCGCAAAAAAATCTTTACTTTCACGTTTAGTTGCAAACTTTCACGTTTAGTTGCAAAAATAGAATTTTATGCAGATCATATCATTTTCTTATGCAAATTGTGATAATAATGATACTCGAAATCAATGTGAACAATTAATTCACGATGGAAATTTACTATATCAGCAAACGAAATATCCATAATTAATTGTTATCGATGTTTTGTGACCAATGTAAGCTAGGGAACGAAGTCACAAAACACTTTTTGCAAAGTCTTTCAAAATAATTTTTAATTGCAAATCTGCTTTTGTATGCTTTTGGTCTTTAATTTTAAGGGGCGGCAAATTACATTTGCACCCGGACGGCAGATAGGACGGGCGCTGCTCTGTATCTGAACATAATTATTCTTTGTCAATGAAAGTTGGATATAAAAGAAATTTAAATTGAGTGCATAGTATGAAGATTGGATTAATGGGTTGGAACATGAAAGTATAGAAGTTAGTCGAAGGATAAGATATGGAAATGGTTGAACTGGAGAGAGATCAGAAAGAAAACTGGAAGATTTAGTCTAAAGGAAGAGACAAGGAGAGGAAAATCAAAGTTCTAGGAAGTAAATGAGGTACTATGAGTCTAGTCGAAAGAGGCATGCAAATTTTTGGGAAGGGGTGAATAGGATCCGAGAGAAAAAAAGAGCAACGAGAGTAAAAAACCAAATTATTCTTCATTCCATCTCGAAACGATCCCTTTCCCGAATTATTCCTCAGGGAATTTTACTGTATTTTATTTTTTCCCTAAAACGAGTTCCTTTTATCCTGGCACTTTTTTTACAGAAGGGAATGCTTTTAATGCCTCGATTCCGCAGATGCGGCATCATGGAAAGATGGTTTTCCACGTAAAAAACGAATTGGTCAGTGGGAAAGGATTTCGTAAAATGCAGATGTACAAAATGGACTCTCCGTATTTACTTTCTTCTGCTCTCTCTTTTTTTTCGTTTTCTCCTTTATTTGCTGGCCGTGTAAATGTTTTTCTAAAAGGAAGCGATTGAAGTACATACTTAGTTCCATGGGAAAATGTTTCGATTCCTTTATCTCCCTCATTTTAATTTTAATTCCTTTTTGTGCACCCCTGCATAACAAAGGACCCTGCATAGGATAATCTCTACTCTCAATTCTCTTATTATCCGAGTGAGCTCGGAAAAGTTCCGGAATTCATTTACCATGAAACTCTTCGTCAGTATTGTAAACGAATCGGTAATATCTCAACTATAGCGAAATAATAATTCTATTTTTGGAGGGAATAGTTTTTTATATATTTTTATTCATATTAAAATTTGGCTTCCATTAATAATTTACATGCTATAAGGATTAAGGGAAGGTGTGATACTTAGCACAATGAAGTCGTGCGGCTGATCCCAAAGGAATAACAAGTGAAAAATAGCGACATGACTGGGACTCGAACCCAGGTCACCCACTTTCCGGGCAGAAACGACTTCATCGTGCTTAGTATTATACCTTCCATTAATCTTTATGGCTTCCTTGGGGGATTATCCTCATAACAAAAATAGTGACTTCCCTTAACAGTGTGGAAGAGACGCGGCATGGTAGTTCAGTGGCTAGAGTACCTGCCCAGAAAGTTGGAGACCTGGGTTCGTGTCCCTGTCATGTCGGTATTTTTCACACTTGTTATTCCTTTGATATGCTATATTAAGGGAATTAACTTACAAAAGATATGTTTAAGTCTGTCAGATTATCATATATTACCATTATTTATTATAATGAATAGTCTCGGTTACACTGAAAAGTTTTCCTGTTACTTTGAAGGGTCTTCATTTTTTTCTTTTAGAAGTTGCTGTGATTTCTATCGTAATGCAATGCTTTCAGTGGACAAATGATAGACGATAGTGTTCATGATTTTATTAGCACCCTCTCAGTTTTAGAGAGACAAATTTATTTTCAACACCAAGGATGATCTAAGATAGAAATTGTCGTCCTTTTCAGGTTATTTTATGCAGAAAAATTAAACAACTGAATGAATGAGTGAAAATGAACAAATCTTAGAAAAATGCAAGAATGAATCATTCCACAAGTAATTAAATTTAAACTTTACTCAGAAAAATTTAAGTTCTTGGTTTAAATCGTTTTTTGTGGGAAGTGGAATAATTTTAAATTACGTTGAGTGCCATAAAAAAGACTAGAAAGAATATGTGAGAGATAAAATTGCAGCTTAGAATATTATAAAAGGTGCAAGTGTTCACAGAACGTACAATAGTGGTCAAAACTTAAGTTATTCTTCGTCTGTATTCCAGAAATCATTACGATTTACGTAAATGAGTTTCATAACTACATCAAAATAAACGTAGGAATCGGCTGGGTTAAATTTGTTGGGTGAATACTAGAGTTAAAAGATGGGTTCGTTCTTTGGAAGAAGTAGTTCGCTCTAAGAATTGGCAAAAGATGAAAAATGAAGAAATTCTTGTGGAATAGAGGGAGAAAGTCATCTAGAGAAAGGTAAAAAGAAGCGTCCGTCCGTGGAATTCTTTTTCCAGATTAGGGTCCATATCTTTCGATAGAGATCAAGGGAAGAAAAAGCTTAAGGCGTAGAGAAAGCACGGGCTGATACGGAGGAAGTGGAAGAGAAAATAGCAGGAAGAGCATTGGCCACCCACTGAGAAAACGATCCGATCCGATGTCTTTAACTTCTGGATTTTCGGTTTGCTTTGACTTCACTAAGCCGTGAGATCTTCCTTAAGGGCTAGGAAAAGGCGGAAATTAACGGGTGCCTTCATTTATTGCTGCTTTTCCCATGAGATTACAACTATATCACTCTAAGCCGATGACTAGAAATCTAGATTTCACCGAATTCAACTTCTACCGCCTCCTGTAGTACATACTTCATTTTAGAACCTCAAAAATTCAATCAGGAGCTATGCTTTATGTCAACCTTTTGGTGGTTTGGTTTCTCATTGACAAGTCTGGTCCGACAAATCAAGCGAACAAAGCACCGCGTTGGAGAGATAAACTTTTGGGGTTGATATTCTCGATTCGTGAGTTACGCCCTTCTGTTTTACTAACAGTTTTATTAGTACTTTACTAGTTTATGGAAATCGAGATTGATATCATATTAATTCCTGAACGACCAGTGTTCTCTTTTAAGAGCAGTGACATTGTGACTCATTAGGCAAGACGTTGTTTTACAGGCATTTCTAAGTGGCATCTTATCATATTTGTATCTACCACTACATGTCCGTCGTTCCAAAGCTTCTCTTTATTGTGAAACGTGCTCTGTTTTTCTTTTTAGATTTATATCCAGTGAGTTGCAAGTAGCATATGGCAAGGAATTTATTAATTATAATGTGGAAATTGAAAAAGTCTGCCGCAGCCGGGAATCGAACCCCCAATTTTCCCCGGGGTTCCCCGGGGGGGGTCCCCCACTTTCTGGACGGGTGATCTGTCCTCTAAGCACCACGACAGAACGATCCCTCCTTCAATTTCTTGGGCTATGATGGGACTCTTTGTGTACTACGGAGGGTCCATCGAAGATGACTCCGAACTCTTCGTTCGGAGTTCGGAGTTTTTCGGACTTTCGAGTCGGTCTTCTTCGAGTTTTCGTTCTTCTTCCAGGCAACTTTTTTGAAAGTGTGTGCCAAAATCGGCAAATCTCTTACTCAAAAATTTTCAACGTACCTACTAAGCAAATTTTTCGGTAACTTATGGTTTGACACCTTGATATTTGTTTTGTGTTTATTTATGTATTTATTATTTAGATAATCTTACAAATAGAACAATTTTCCGGTGGTAAGATTTGGACAATTTCCACTCTCACCTAAAAATAAAATACAAATCAATGACGCTGTCGGATACACTAAAACTCTTGTCAATCATACAATAATAATACAACATACACAATTAATCAAATCAAATTTAGCTCTCCAAAGTTCATCACTTAGATGAAGTCTTTCACCACTCTACGATTTATCCAAGCACAGCTGCCCAAACCATGAACAAAAAATCTTATCTGTTTATTTACTGCCACAGTTAATATAGTCTGGTGGCAGCGTTATACAATGCAATAGATACACTAAACTAAAACAATCTTACAATATTTTATAGTAATTTAAAGCAAATTTGTCTGAAGTATTTTCTGCTTTTCGGGTAGGGTTTGAAATATTTTGAAATCATACACACATATCATAGCGTTATAATCAAGAAACAAAACTACGATATTTTGACTTAGAAACTGTTTTAGATATGAATATTAGAAATGAAAATTTATTCTCTTTTGTAATTGTTGGTCAATTTAGCAAAAAGGCATCAAACTGATTCTAGATCAAACATAATAAATTCGGTATTTGGGAACGTACATCACTCCCATGTAACCCTCAACTTCACGTGGATTAGAATAAAGCCTTTTCAATTCATTGTAGAAGAAGATAAGTTATCCTGGGATCTCCATTTTATAACGCCTCAAAAAATGACTTATTTCGTCGTAAAGAGATTTTGCTTCAGAATTTCCCTGATTGTAACTCATCCCGTTTTCACTTTCTAACTGTCTCTCAGATGTATATATTTTCACCTGCTACACGCTAGGAGGCTACTGTATATCAAGCTACCCTATCCCGAAGATGAACGGGGAAGAAATAATGGAAACATCCCCCAGAATAAATACTAGGAGAAGATAGAAAGGCTCGGAAAAGGTCTTGATATATAAAAAGCTAGGCATATGAAGTTGAGTGGAAAAGGGGACAGGAATTGAGAGCGATCGAGTTCGAAAGGGAAAACGGAATATTGAGAGCAGCGTTTTCAGCGATCGTAAAAATCACGGCCCAAGGACACGGAGGAAAATGTGAAGGACCGGGGAGGAAAGAAGACGGGGAGGTGATTTCAATGGGAAGACGATGAAAGAGAAATCCAGAGGTCGATATGAAGATAGGAGAAGTGAAAGCAAAGGTTTGATCGATACGCGATGTCTTTGCAAGACATTATTCGAAATTTTCTGAAAACTGTATTGGTAAACAGTAATATAGAGCTATATTATATACTCGTACAATACTGGAAACCATGTATACTAGAGAAAACTAAAAAAAAAATTTTTAAACGATAATAGATAGCTACCTTCTATTTAATAATTAATGCTTTCAGTTTTATTATAATTGTTTCAGAAAAGTTAGATGTAGTCTGTACATGAAGGGTTACTGTAAATTAACTCTTTCCCTGAAAAGTGGAGTGTATTCGTCGTTTTTTTTTTTGGTTACGGTGCTACTATTTATGTTACGAATTTAGAAAAAGATTGGAAGCTCAAGTCTAAAGGTAGCGTCTTTTAGAAGCAACCTGATGTTTCTACTTAACTCTGATGCTGATAAAAAATTGGAGGCCTTAGAAGTTGAACGCCCCTCTAGTACCCAAAGATTTTCCATTGAGCAATACTGACCCCTGAAGAAGTATATTCAGCAGCCATAGATTCGCATGTGTCCAATCCCAACGTAACTGCGAAAATGTTGTAAAAATGTGTATGTCTTTACAAAGATTACCTCAAGAAGTGACAGAAGTTTCAACTCTCTGGGGCAAGCACTTTATCGGCAAAACATTTGGAGAACTTAGAACTTGATCTCACCTCGTTCTGAAGTCCTTGTGATCTTTCATGGTTATATTTTTACCATACAAGTAATAAAATTCACATTACTATGATGGGTAATAACTGTGTAAAATAAATAATATACTATGATGGTAATACTATACTTGAGAGGCACCCGATAAATTGATTCATGGAATACTAAGAAAGCGAGAGATTAATACTATTTGATTCATTTCCTCATCATTGCGTATACTGACCAGAAATTCACGTTAAGATTTAGTCATTCACTCTGAGTAGAACACTGGAATTTCAGAGTTTATTTCTATACACGCTAACATTTTGAAAAACTAATTTTGAAGTAGATATCTTCGATTTTCTGTAAAGTTCACGACATATCATTCGAGGTAAATATTATTTTTTTACGAAATCTTAAATCATAGCAGCACATTTCCCTTACAGCAATTTTCTAATTATGTATTACTCCTTGCGATTTTTCTTTCATACTTAGAAACATGAAAAGGGTTTTCTTTCGATGTACATACATTGTTGAATGAACGCAATAAAGTGTGCTCTTTATGTTCCGTCTACCTCCAAATCATCAACAGTCCTACTCAGAGTTTCCTTCCATCTTTACTTTCAAACGCGGCCAAAGGAATCATTTTTCCCGATTCATTCTTTCAATTTGCTCCCTCTTTCCCATTCCATATATCTTTGGCTTACCCGTTTCTTCTAAACTTTCCATTCCTCTTACTTTATATTCCATTCGTGATCACGACCTCTACATACGTTATCTCTGGTTCTATGTCTTCCTCTGATCTTCTCTTCTCACCGCTAACTTTTCTTTTGCTCCGCCTTCGGGATGGTTGCAGTCTCCCCGCAATTTTTCTTTCTTCCATTCTTCACCACATATAAAAAGCCCTGTCGCTGCCTCCCTAAATATATATTTTCGTCGTGGCGCATTTGCCTATACCGAATTCCATATTCATCACACTACCTTTCCCACCTTTTTCCTTTCACTGCTCTTTTCTCACTTTCGTTTTCACGTCGCTCCTGAAAATTTATCTTCTGCCTCATAAAACGCGCTTTCCTGACAACGTCTGAATTTAAACATTTATTTCAGTATGTTATAAAGCTAGTGCTGAATTGAATTTAATTCTACATGTAATCGTTGAATCAGTATCGTAATGGTCTACCTCTTCCAAGATATGCAATAAATAAATAGCGTCATAATTTGAGGGAATTGGGACTTAAAAAATCTTTACTTTTATAAAAACCCAATCATAGTAACCCATTTATAGACCTTGGGGAAAATTCAACATCATTGTTGATTCATTGATTTCTGCACTGTGCAAGTAGAGCAGTTGAGTAGAAATTTTATTACCTACTATATCGTACATTGATTGATGATCGACAGGTCGATTGTGATTAAATTAACTATAGAGTTTCGTAGGTTTAAAAAATACGGAAGAATGGTCGGAAGTACGACTATGGCCTAGTAAATGCCAAAACTTATTTCTGCAAGCCTATCGCAGTCGAATGATTAGTATCTAGTTGCAGCTGGCAATGAGTTGGTCAGGCCAATTAATTATCATCATAAAAAGTGAAATACCCTCTTTCTCCTTACTCGAGCAAAAATAAATAATTACTTAAATTGGGAGATATTTAGGAACTAGAAATATCAAAGAGGACCTTACGTATAATATAATGTATTTTATTCCACCTTTTACTCATTTACCGAAAATATACGTACAACATTTGCAAAAGAAGAAAGTAAAGAAAGGGGAGAACCTGTGTTGGGGTTACGACAGAATACGCAATCACTTAGCCAGGATTTACTCATAGGCTTTTCGCGGAAATTATTCTAATTCAGAATTTTTCATGGAAATAATATCGAGGGTGAGTATAGTAGAAATTGACGGTTCATGTTTTAAGAATCGTAGTTTCTCCTTGGCTTGGCGCTATTGTTAAATGTATTGCAGAAACGATTTGAAATACGGCGTTTAAATGAAATTGTCTTCAATCGCGGTAGTGGAATCAAAATGAAGAATTCCCAATTGCATCAATATTATCGGAATGTGTTTCCTTTCTTGCAATCCATGTAGCTTATCGAACAAGAGTGGTCTGAAAATGATTTCCGATCGCTGTTTAAATTTGAGAGGTTATTTTTACTGTAGTATATCGTAGACAAAGCTACAAGGTTTCGTAAGATACTTGCTTTTATGGATTTTCAGTTGTATATTCTGAAGGATGAATACTAGTTTTGAGAAAACAAAAACTAGGTACATCGAATCTCTGCTTGAAAGATTCTTTTAGTGGAATTCGAAAGTGGATCCTAAGTCGAGAAAAAGACAGCTCTACAGTGAACCGAGTAATCTTTCCCGAAGTCGGTCATAAACTGATATCATCCGCAACGATCATCTTTTTTATGCTGGACCGCATGAATTGCAAAGCAGCAAACATTCTATACTGTTTTAGCATTCCGAAAGTGCCATGATTCCGGAAATCTTCCCATACTTTCTTCATCTCGCTTGTTTCTTTCTCTTTGCATCACAGCGAACTTTCATGGCTTATTATCAATTATATTACCCGGCATCCTTTCCACTGTCTGAGGCGACAATGATGGCTTTTTTCTCGCCTTATATCCGGCGAACGCAACGGAAATTTTATGTATCGCGAATAAAAGGGATTGCTGTTTGGTTCCGTTCTAGCGCGACGCTTCTCGGAAGTGAAAGGATGATAAATTTTTTTCGGCAAGAAAATCCTTCCGATAGACAGGAGAGGAGAACAATTCGAAAGGCCTTTTTTCCTGCGCTTGAAGACGTCTACAAGTTGACGTCAGAGTTGTTGCGTCGGAGATAAAGAAATTTCGTTCCGCAAAGAGACGTTTCAGAAATGAATTAAGGTGGATAGACGGAAGGAGTGGGGGATAATGGATAAGACGACGGCCATAAGTAATCAAATTTCATACCATTACCATTCAGAATATTTTTATTTACTCGATCCCTTGATGGATTTTTTTAATTTTCCAAATACACGTTGGAGATGTTAGCATTATTGTTAAGAAGTATCTTGGTTGATATTGGAAGGTTTATCTGTAACGTGGACTTAAATAGATGTAAAATGTGGAATATATTTGTATATGTCTATGTAAGTACACTGCAAGACGCCTTTCGGCGTGTGGCAGGGGGTGTATGCACCATGATTCTATTCCCCTAATCTATTATTTTCGCGTATAGTACGCGGAAAAAATGAGTTCTTGGATCGATTGGTTCTAGCGTCTATTTCCTCGATCTTTCTCGCAGTATTGGTACGGCCTATGTAGCATGGCGAACGCATTATATCTGCTACATCATCTCTGAACGTGCTTTCTCTGGATTTATCCAGTAAATTGATCCTTTGTTGTAATCTTCTTTATTCTAAAGATTCCCACTTTACGTCCTGAAGCATCTGAGTGACGCTCACTGATTTATCGTAGCAATTCTTCACAAAACGTATCGCCTTTCGCCGCACCATTTCTAATTCTTGAATACAACACTTATCGGCAGGGTCCCATACACTACACGCATACTCAAAATGAGGTATAACTAATGCAAAGTAACATCGCTCACGAACTTTTTCGTCGCTCCTACCGACTATTCTCTTAACGAATCTATTTCTCTTAACGAGTATTTTAAGTGCTTTTCCGCATTTAATATGGATGTGGGTGGGTCATTTGGTTTCTTTGTGAGTAAAAGTGTGAGTGAAATAATAAATATAACTTATACTTTTCCACAAATATATTTTTGGGTTTGCAATCAATGGTTTCGATCTTTCAGTTCATCGTCAGGCTTAGGAATGCATTAGGAAAAGATAAGGTTAGGAAAAGGAAAGGAAAAGTATAAGTTATATGTATTATTTCATTAATAATGGAATTCCTCCAAATCTCGCAAGAGAAGATTAATTTTAAAAGTGTTAGGTTTTGGTCGGTCATTGAGTTCCTGGCCAGAGCCTGCTAAGTGCTAATATATCGGTAAACATTTATTTAAAATTAATTAATATTTAGAAAATGGTACATGTATTTTGAAAAATGCATAAGCCCACGCCATCTGTCAGTTAGTGAAGAAGTTATATGGGATTTACTTTGTATTCCATTTCTTTTTATTTGAAAAATCACTGAGTTCTTCTTAAGAGAGCCATAATAAAGGTTTTAAGTTGTGCTCGATGAAAATTGCTGGGTCTATGTCTATGTGTATGTCTATGTGTATACCCTGCTAGCCACCTTTCGGCGTGTGGCAGGGGGTGCATGCACCAAGACTCTATTTACCTAGTCGATTACTTTCGCGTATCGTTCGCGGAAAAAACGAATTCTTGAGTCGGTTCGTTTTCGCATCTATTTCTCTTATTTTCCTCGCTGTATCGGAGCGGCCTATATAGCAGGGAGGGCGCAAGTCCACGACGTCTTCCGAGAACGTGGTTTCTCTGAACTTATTTAATAAATTTATCCTTAGTGTTAATCTTCTTTTTTCTAATGATTCCCATCCCGCGTTCTTGAGCATCTCAGTAACGCTTACTGATTTATCATAGCAATTCTTCACGAAACGTATCGCTTTTCGTTGCACCTTTTCTATTTCTCGAATACAGCACTTGTCGGCTGGGTCCCATACACTACATGCATACTCAAGGTGAGGCCTGACTAACGCGAAGTAACAACGCTCGCGGACTTTTTCTTCGCTTCTTCCGACTATTCTCTTAACAAAACCGAGTTTCTTAAAAGCCTTTCCACATATGTTATGGATGTGGGCACTCCATGATAAGTTATTAGTAAGGGTCACTCCTAGATATTTCACCGATTCTTCCGTTATTAAGTTTTTCCCTTGGAGGCTATACGAGTAATCTTTAGTTATCGATTTTCTTTCAAAGAAGTTAATTACTGAACATTTATCTACATTTAGCTCCAATTGCCAATCATCGCACCAAATTAGGTGCCAACCTACCTTGGGTAGGCCAAGGAGGACATTTGAAACGACGGCCAACCGATATTTAAGCGTTTGAAATCATTTGAGAAGATTCAAAGTATTCACCTTTATTTATATACCTCAATATTCCTCTAATTTATCACTGTAATAGTACTTTCAGTAATTATTCCCTCTATGATACTACACCTGAACAATTATGGCTCAGCTCTGTAGGGTAAACGCCCATGTCATTTGTCTTTTCGCTGTCAGATGAACGAAAATAAGAAAAATCATTGGTCATAGAATTTAGTGGTTAACGTTGTCAATTATCAATATTAAGCAATTTGATTTATATATGGCTCATAATTCAGTAATCATCTTGAAAATGTTCATCGAAAAAATCATTAACTTCTGGTAACTATAACATTCGAGATATCTGGTTAAAATACATGAAGAGTCTTTATAGGTTAATGAATTCTGAAATTCTCGGATTTCAAAACAAACATACGATAGTTTATTCAACGAAGAAAGTTTTTCAATATATACTGTAATTCAGTGCATTTTCTTAAGCACGTAGGCATTGGTGCAAAGAGCAGAAAAAGTTCTTTATATCTATTAAGCAATGGAAATCAAGATTTGTGCTAGAAGGGCACTTAAAAGATTTGTTTCACTGGTAGATATGTACGTCTTTATTGGACAAAATTGGGACTAAAAAGTCCTATCTTCGATTTCAAACTTAGATATACGATAAGGAGGAAACTTACTTAAAGAATGGAACGCAAAATATAGTCAGCTAAAACGTTAGTATTAGTACAACTATCTTGCAAATAACTTTTAGTGCCACATATGAATATGATTCAATTGGAAACCTCATGCATATAGAAAACTAATTGATTAATTATGTAACGAAATTATTGCTTCCTGGATTCAGATGAAAGTTCTAAATGAAATTAATGGGAAAATCAGAAAAGAAAGGTGCACGAGCCACATCCCACGTTATCGTTGACGTTGAAATGAAAGGCAAAGTGAAGATGGTCCAGAGCGAAGTATTAACGTTATATTTGTGCCTTTACGCAGTAATATGAGGATAATAAATGAGTTAGGAGAGTGATAACAAAAATAAAATGAGTAAAGGAAATAAAAATTTTAATCTTAGAGAAGATGACATTGATTGGGGGATTTGGTGAGGAGTCACAGTAACGAGTGGTTTTTACAGTGCGACTCACATCTTGCGATTCATTTTTGTAATTTAAAGAAGAGAATTATATTTAGTGAATGAACTGAAAGTTCTAAATGTAATTAGAATTTATTCCACAATCGCAGTGATAAAAATGCAAAGGATCAAGTTCAGCGAAATGCGATAAAGTAAAATATGGTTAGAGATTGAAATACTCCTAAAGCCTTAGTTAGGTGTAACCGTAGTTACGCTGTGTCCTTTCAATGAACACCAAGGTATTCTCTACGAAAGTTCAGAGAAGGCCTGAATTCTTAGGATAACCCGATGCGTATTTCAATAGCTAAACTATCATTGTCGAGCCCTGAAGTTCTTCAGGTTTTTCCTTAGCCCTGCAGGGTTCATTGAACTGACCCAACGTAACTCTGATTGCGCCTGATGACGGTTTAAAGAGTATTTAAAATCTGTTTTCAACAACAGCTGAATACAACTTTCTCTTTTGCAACTAAAATGTACGTTGAAATTGTTTTCGTAACGACTTCGGTTTTATATCTACCATATTCCCATTCGCCCCCTTATCCTCCCCTTACTATCTACCATTTGCACATACAGTAAGACCTCGCTTAAGGCGGGGAATACGTTCCAATAAGCCCGAGCGCTAAACGAGGTCGTCTTAGTACCTAAATAATCGGGATAAGTGAAACAGAACATAGAATAAGAAAATTTATCAGTTTTGTTTTATTTCGTGACACTTATTGGTCAATAACTCTTTATTACGTAAATTATATACTTATTTATTTCTAATATCGATTTGTTTCTCTTTCTCATTTGACATATTTTGTTTTTTGTAAAGAAGTCATCTAACATCGTTTGCATTTTCCTGTTTCGTTTAGAAGCAGCTATTTATAGCAAGACATATCATTAATTACACTTCGTCTTGCCTTTGAACTTCTATCAAAATTTAAATCATTTCGTATAAACTGATCCATAATTTCCGTCGTAATGGCTAAACTTTTTTAAAACATCTGTTGAAAGCTCCTTTTCTTCAATATATTCAGAAATGCTAATTGATTTCAATTGACAAAATCATGCGCAATTTATGGAAATCCAATACCGCGTTCGATTACGGGGAGTTCCAATAAAACTGCGCAATACTGAAACAGCGTAAAACGGAGCAGCGTTAAGCGGGGTCTCACTCTATTCCCTTCTGTACGCTAATAGATTGCCGAAAGATTTCTATTTGTAGACCGAACTAGTGGTAAATAGTAATGATTCTGTGCAAAGGGTCCTCTTGCCGCATTATAGCACATTCCACAATGCTAAGGTTGCTCTTATAAAATAAAACGTAGATCAACTTCGGAGGGGAAATTTTAAGTAAAGCTTCTCCTTGTTCGAAATAGATGTGAACACTGCGGGGATAGTAAGCGGTTTGGTAATGAATATTGACTCCGCATTTCTACAAATGAGTATTATTTATTAAATAATCGATTCCTTCTTGAATTCAGAATATTTTTTCTAAAAAAATATTCGACTTAGGCTCTTGTTTTTTCCATTTATATCTAAACCTTGAACCACTGGTGAAAATTCCGTAAAATCCGAAGATCTCGTGTTTGCAGCCTTCGAGAAGTTTTGCGCCATGTCGAGATAACAGAAGAATAAGACGGGAGGATTTTGGCAACCTGGCAGAGTGACGAAGGGCTGAAGGGAACCAGGATAAAATTCTGCGCGAGGAGGGGAAGGAATATTTGGGGGATGGGGTTGAGGGGTGGTAAAATGGCGAGAAGACTCGAGTTAGCGCGAGGCAGACTGAGATTTGGGAGCCTAGAGGGACTATGAGGTGAATGGGGATCCACACTTTCTTCTCTTTTTCCGCTCGCTCCTCCCCCGCTCCTGAAAGATATAGAAACATCCAGGGAAAGTGAAAGGGATTTGGTGAGGGATGAAGAGGAGTAAATGGGAGGAAAACAAAAGGGAGAGTGAGATGATTATGGGAGAGGAAGCAATTTAGAGTGGAGATGTAAATGGAGGGATGTATATGAAGGAAAGGGGGCGTGGCATGGGAGAGAGAGGGAGTCAGGGAGGGAGAGGGAGGTCATTGTTTGAGGGAAGAAATGATAGGGATTAAGAAATAGAGTGAAAGAGCGAGACGGACAGACGGACAGGAGAAGAGCTTTCCCTCTCTCCTTTTTCGCTCGATATCGTCCAAAATTTCTTTTATTTTTTGGAAATTTTCCGGAGTAGCATTACGCTGATTCCCTCGACACTCAGTCAGTCGTTTTCTAAGAACGCGCCAGCCTAAGCTTGTGAACGTTCGGAAGAAAGGAATTTTTTGTTGAGTTCTCATTTTGTTCAATCTCTGTCCCCTGTCTTACTACTGTCGCTATTTTACAAGATGCATATCGTCAACGCAAAATTGAAAAAAGGATGACGTTTCCTCAACCAGTTGATGATATTAGGGGATAAATATGAGAAATGTTCAAGATATTTATGCAATGAGGCAATACTTGTTCCTACATTTTTAATACCTATTGTATGTATTAGGGAATTGTCTTAATGTTCTTAATATCTTTCCATACGTCGTTTATAGAATGCTTAGTCCCGATTGAGAACACCTATATTCATATTTAATTACGAGAACACCGTATGTTTTCTCGGAAATTAAACATTTCTTCTTCTACTTACCACAATATTATATTTTGGACGATCGGTTTCAGCAATTTCTTGCTCTCGTTTCGACGTATCGTACGTGGTAATCTGTTATTCATCATAGATTACTGTAAATTTACCTCACTACGTTTTAAGGAGTCTTGATTTGATAATGCCCCCGTTGAAGCTTCGTGGAGACTTCGCGTATAGAGCTCGCTAGTTAATTTATCTTCAGATTATATAATTTTGAGCAATGCAGTTGGTGTAACATAGAAATGAATGTACCCCCGTTGTCACTGATTCAGTTTCTTCGGTTTGCTTAACTTGGCTTTTAGAGATTTTTGCTTCCGTTTCTTTTCAAGTTTTTGGTTTAAAAGTCTGGTAAGTAAATTAATGTTGGCAAGGCAGAAAAAGTTATCATACCTTTTATTAGTGTACGGTCTATATTTACACCAATTTTGACTGTGGCGCCTAGGACGCATTAGGCGTTTTTTTTGTTATTTTATGTAGCCGTGTGGTGACGCGAGGGATGTGGGGGAAGTGAAGGACCAGCTCTGAAGAGACTTGACTGGAGTCGGAGCGTGGACTCCCGGCTGGAAGGAACTCTTTTTTAAAATTTTATTTCTGAACTCGAAGACTCTGAATTTAACATTGATTTACTTATGTAAGTTTTTCTTTTGTTTCTGTTGTAGCGCGAATAAAATATTTTTGACCGTTACATTACATAACTCCTGGATCATAAGAATGAAATAAACTATTAATTTTGGAAAACACTTTAAAAAATTTACTAGACTTAATAATTTGTGCCTTCTTCTTATGTAACTAAGGCATAATTCTCTTTTCAACATTTAGTATTCTTACTGTGATTTTTGCCAGTGGTATTTTAAATAATCTTTTAAGGAAAAGGTCAGCACCTTTCGATCATCAAGAAAATGAAGTTGCAAAGCAAATGACTGATCACAGAAAACCGTTAAATTTATTTAACGGTTAATTTTATTTAAGTTTGTCACGCAAATTATATTTGGTTTATTTCATTGCGAATTAGTAAGGAACATTTTGGTGGAAGATTGAATTATATTTCTTAGCAAAGCTTTTCAACAATTTAGTATTTTGGTATTAACTTCAACATAGGTTAAGTGAATTTCGATGCCATTTATTTAGTGGAATCATAAGGATCATGGTAACTAAAATGTATTTGGAAATTTATGGAGTTAATAAAATTTTAACGTACATACATATAATATTTCTGTACAATTTTTATGATTTAGAAGTTGCGAGTCCTTCATTCTTTGATTTTCTTCGAATCGGTCAAAGTTATCATGCCTCTAGGACTCGTATAATTTATAACTCGTATTTGTATAGTTAAGGACAAGCCATCTGCATGTGTTTACAGAGGAACTAAATATCAGAATGTCTGTAGGAACCTATTACACGCGCCGCACGTGAAACTTGGATTCGACTACTGAAAAATGTTGTGACAAGCTTTCTGCAGATTTTTCGAAAGGCAAAATTTCCGATGAAAAATGCCTATTTTTCCTTATGAGATTGAAAACTATTTTCTTGTCCCTTTAACTCTACCCCGTTCTATCGCTTCCTCTCCATTGCCTGTAACGGCTAAGTCGTTTGCTCTCTGTAGGGGATAAGGCACCGCAAACTACAAATCACTCCAAACCATTTTCTCGATCCGTTTTCTAAACCGTGTAACGGTTCACCATATCTTTCTCTCCTTTTACCTCGCTACATTGTCCGGTTCCCGTTACTCCTTTATAGTTGCACCGTTTCTTATGTGGTTAGGAATTGAAACGTGTTACATGTGCACTTGTACACTTAACGGAAACCTCGATCTAGGGTTGTCTCTTGTTGTCAGATCGATTCACTGAACAGTGTAACGAGCTAAGAGGAGCGCACTCAATAAACTGATTCAACCCGAAATTGACATTACCTTAAAATCCTTTATACATTTGTTTTTCTCTCTCAGCGACCGATGGTACTCTTTGGTAGTTTGGCCTCCCCTTGAGTATGTTGTTGGGTATGGAACCCCGCCGACAAATGTTGTGTACGGGAATTAGAAAGTTATGGCAATAGGTGATACGTTTTGTAAAGGATTTCTGCGGAAAATCAGTGAGCGTTACTTAGATGCTTCAGGGTGCAAGATGGTAATCTCTAGAAGATTGAGTACTTAAAGAAAGGCTTAATTCACTTAATAAATTCAGAGAAAGTACGTTCTTTAAATATAATTCCGATATTATGCGTCCTCCCAGTTACGTAGGTCGTTCTGATACTGCGAGAAAAAGCAGGGATATACTATGCTACGTGTAGAACATGTCGCTTGAAGAATTTATTTTCCGCGAACAATACACGAAAGTAGAGTCACGGTGCATGCACCCCCAGTCATACGTCGGTAGGCTGCTTGAAAGGTATATACCTATTTAGATGTTGATAAATTAGGGATATGCGTAAAACAGAGCACAGTGAAAGAATTTTTATTACATGAATTATTATTATTTGAAATGTATAAAATATTAATATTTAGAATTTATGGAGTTAATTTTTTAATAGATTATGACAAGCAGAAGAACATGGAAATTATGATTCTGTTAATCATTGAGAATTATGAATTATAAACATTCCTTTCATTACTTACAATTTTTAAATATTCTCTGACAGATGTTTAGATATTTTTCGTTTATAATTATTCTACGCTAGGTTAAACCCTTAAATGCCCTCCTCTATTCTGTTAACGTCCGGTGACGTATCTTGGGTACCCTGCTCACCTAAATCTACCTTTATCCTTTTGAAAATTATATCCTAGTTTATTCCTCTTTCTCATAATCTCGTTAGGGTGAAAACGATACTTTTCACTGTGATAGAAGAAATGGGAAAGCCTTCTATTTAAAAGTTTTTCATTATGAGCTACTACTGAGGTTTGACCTCTTAAATCCTCCTCAAATCGACATTAGGTGACATTAGTTATGAAACTAGGAATTAAATGTGTATACAATTTGCGGAACTGTTCGATTAATCGGTAATGCCAAAATAGCTATGGATTAGTTTTCATAATCATATATAAAGGAATAGATATAATTCGTATTATTCATATAGATGAAAAAATGTATTATGACACGATTATTCATGGATAACTGTGCATGAATTAGTTTATTCATTTTCTAATCTGAATTCGCCCCGAAAATCGCTTTTCTGATCAGAGTGAAGAAGATGATGGATCTAAAACAGACCTCAATACCCAAATTTTCTTAAAAGTTTTCATAATTATCTTTTACAAACTCATTTCCGATTATCCAACTGAATGAATTCAATATTTATTTAAAAGAGTAAACCAATCAATCATTCGAATTGGCGTAGCCTACTCTTTTTTTTTAGCTTTAATCCTAAGAATCGTGTTCGGTCATCGCGGGTGACATTGTCCTACAAGTGGAGGTCAGGAACCGTGGGTCGGGCCCTTTATTTCCTCCATTTCCCCTTCTTTTCAGCCACTTGTTACCGCAACAACTGATCCCAACCACTTCCTCGAGTTTTAGATTTCATGGAAACACTCCCTTCACAGAAAAAATGACTAACTGGCGATGATTTTCAAATACATCACTCGCCATCTCGTCCCTATACCTTTCCTTTTATTCACCATCGTTCCAGGAAATATTTCTAGAGTTGGAGAGAAAGGCCCTACCTCATTCCTCTTTCGCCCGGTGGGAAAGTGTACGGCGTCCAATTTGTTCCGAATTCAAAGGTTTGAATATTGAAGTCTCTTCGCCGCCGGCTCGTATTGTCATGTTTTTGCGTTCTTTCCGACAACATTCCTCTTCCTCTCTTTCCATTTTCTTCTTTTTCTCATTCGCTCTCCGCCTCCAGCGGAATTTTATCTCTCCTACTTTTATTATTTTCTGCCCACTCTTACCTAGTCGTCCATCTCTTTTGTTGTGAATTTTTCCTTATCCCTTCTTTTAAAGTTACAGTTCACTCACTCTTTTTCTATTCTTGATTCTTTAATGATCGAAATTAAGTTATTTGGTCAGGTGGCTGTCATACATAAGGGATATAGTAGAATTCCTTGTACTCTCACTAGTTGAAAGGGAAACCCCTTCGAAACTAAGAATTTCGATATGGGGTGATATTCGGTAATTAGAGCTAAATGTAGACAAATGACGTAATGACATTTTTTTAAAAGGGAATCACAGACAGATTCGTAGGTTTTATGGGAGACGCTTAAAGCAATGAATTCAAGGAAATATCTGGCTGTTACCATAATATAATATCAATCAAAAGTAAAAATCACTCCTAGAAACCTTCAAGGATATCCTTTACTGCTTACGTACATTTTTCTCTCTATGAGAGCATCTTTAGAGCTTTGTCGACAGGATTAAACTGTAAAATTATTTTCCCAGGATAAAACTGTGAACTTAGAGTCAACAAAGCTCTGAGGATGCTCTTCTGGAGAGTAAAATGTACATAAGCAGTAAGTGTTATTTTTTATGGTATTTAAAAAGTGATTTTAACTTTTTACTAGTATAGGCATCGATGGCCTCGAGTATACGTTCTGTATTGGTGGCCCTGCAGAAAAACGTTCTATTCGTGAGTTACACTGCAACAAATGCCGGTACATTTTGTCAAGTATTTCTTCGATTAATTGGTTAGCATTTAAAGGATAATTCTTGGCTGTTGGGCCACACGTCAAATGCCAGTTTTAAATGTATAACCATGGATATACTTATCCAAAAGTATCGTGGACTTTCATCGTAAGAAGCGTTATGAGCCACTATTATTAAATTTTATTGTAATATATGTACCAGCTGTCTACGTTGTATGTTAAGGCAGCGTAGTCATCCTTCGATGGGTTACTGAGATTATTGAATTTGAGCCTTAAGATGATATTCTACCGATAATACCGCGTATGTGCATACGTATTTTACGGTTCGGTAGGTTCATATCTTTATTATTATAATATAATTTAATATATGATATATAATTCAATGTCATTTGTTTCGTTTCTTGGTAATTTACTCCACCGCTTACGCCATCTAACATCTTTTGCCTTTGTCCTCTTCTCTGTCTTTTCTCATTCTACCCTCAATTACTGTCTTTAGCAGTCCCTTCCCTTTCATTATCTGAACCACCTATTACCTTTGCATATGCTTAATTACTTCAATTAAAATCTTTTCCTCCGACCATCTTAACGCTTCCGTGTTCGTTTTCTGACCACATTTCACATCCATACAATAAAAAATTCCACACCAAAATTTACCTATTTTTTCTCGATTGCTTTATCAAGACCTCTCGCCATCAATTCCCTTTGCTTCACGGCAGCATCCTTAGCCAGTGCCATTTCTTTTCGAGCCTCATTTGTGCACCTTCAATGCCAAGAAAGAACACAACTCTAGTAAGAGAATTCATTCACCTGTTTCAACGCGCACTTTAGTCTAAATTGGAAATTTAAGCTTAGCATGAAAGTTCATCATCTCGATATGTTTAGAAGCTTTAAAACTCTCTATTTAATGCCATTTACCTCAATACCTGATTAGGAATCCTTACCTTTCTGTCATTCGGTGACTGTCCTCCTTGTCAGTTCTTCCAGCAGTATGATTTAAATGCTAGGACAAACGTAGACTAAAAACCTCAGCAAAGGATAAAAGAAAAAGGATAGGATTTATTTTTTCAAGATGGACAAGTAAAAAGCGATTCGTACGGGAGGAAAATTGAGACGTTTAAAGGGAAAGAAAGAAAATTAAGAAGAGAGCGTTACAAGGAGTTAAAACGTCCCTCTATTTCTTTCAAGGTGCTGATGGAAGGGTTGCATTAGGATGTGAATGTGTTTGTGTGTATTGGACGAGTGAATGAACACAGGAGAAGTCGAGAAAAAAGGGGTGGGAACACTGCTTGAAGGAGCCAACACGGGGACGAAGAGTACTCCGGTGGTAAGGATTCGGAGGTGAGAAAAAAGGAAGGATAAATTAAGGAAGGAGTGAAATAAAGGGATTGAGGGCGAAGTAGAAAGTGCGGAAGAATAGCCTGGAGAGGACGAAAGTATAGGAATAAAAGAGGTATGGGAAAAGGGTATCATTCTTGGAGGTCCGTCTTCCAATAGAAAAAAGTATCGTGTTCAGGGTGGTTATTCACTCTTATATCCTTACCCATTACTTAATTGCAGCGTTTCCAACCTCTATACTTTTGTGGAACCCTTGAATAACCCGTGTTCTAACATACATAAGTGTTCTACCTTTCGGTAGGTCCATGTGCTCTAATATTCCCTGTTTCTCCCGATTCCCGATCCCGATTTCTTGGGCCTTATACGCCGGCGATGAAAAACCAGAATTAGGTCTTTAGACGGATAAAAGCATGTTCTTTCTTTTAAAAATAATTTGGAAAAGTTTCGAGAGGGTCTTGTTTTGTAAATGTGAGCTGAATATACCCTATTTTCAGCGTCGTAACGAAAATCACAACATTTGCACTCAATTTTTAAACTAACGGACGGCATTAAGAAAATGAAACGTTTTATTCAAACTCTTTGTATAAAGTAGTTATAAGGCACAAAGGTTTGCGTTTATATTATGGTTATTTCAAAAGATAGAAAATGCCAAACTTTAAATTTTTTTCGAGCCATAATTTTTTGGGCAGATTTTGCTTCAAATTTTCTTCGCAGATTTCGCTGATAAAAGATTTCTTATTATTTTGTTTAATAGAGCAACGTAGGTTGTATAAGAATACCAAGTTTTGTTTTGGTCAACGGAATACTGCTTGAGATAACGTGTCTCAAAGTTGCTAAAAATCGATATCTAACTGTAGAAGGCTGCGGTGGGGGGGGGGTCAAACAAATGACTATATCTCAGCAAATATTTCATCATTGGATGTAAAACTTCGGAAATGTTCATAGAGGATATGAAGTTATGTTCACACAAAATTTCATTGAAATCGGTGATGTTCGAGCGGGGACCGTTGGTCCACTTGTCATGGAATGCTTTTTGCTTTCTATTTCCCACTAAATTACCATGTCATGCGTTAGTGTCCTAACCTTACTGTATGTATGATTATTAAGGTCGTTGATGTACACTAAAAACAACAACGGTCCGACCGCACTACTTTTGACAGTTATTGACTATTATTACTTCTCCAGTATTATTTACAACATATCTTCGGTACAGCCTTCCATGGAAAAGCAAATTTCTCAGCGTTTAGTATGCAGCACTCCAATTTTTTTTCTATCAAAGCACATTCCATCCACAGGTCTTTCTTCTTCTGTGAGCAGAAGGCGTTACTCTATGTTTTGTCTATATTCGACGACTCTATTCCATCGTCCGCGTGCTTGATCCATCAGACAAGCCCTCCGCCGCTCGCTTATTTGCTTTTTTGTTCATTTCCGTTTTCTTTTGACTCGTCGCAGGAATCGAAGCCGCGACCGAGGGAGGGATAGAGAAAGAGTATGGGAGAGAGAGTTTGAATGAGACGAGAGGAGATAAGATTGTATAGAATGAGAGAAAGTGGCAGAAGGTGTTCGATTGTTATCTGCGACTATCTCTCCTAAACCCATTCCGAACGAAGCCGAGCCTCTTAAGTGTATTGGATGCCCGTCAAGTAGAATTCTCTCGCTTTTTTATCTTGCCCTTCCTCTGCTTTCCCTAAACATTTGTGGTTTCGCCTTTTGTTTTTATTTTCTCTCTCCAACTGGATGCAATCCTACCATCGTTTCCTCGTAAAGAACATATACATAAAATGCTCAGTCAGTTGTGCTCCTCATTCCCTATGGTTTTTGGAGAGTGATTTTAAGCATCCCTTTCTATGTGGATTACAGTTTCTGTTTTGTGTTCTAGTGAAGTATACGTGTATACTATGTATACAGTATCGCTGACATTTATGTATAATAAACATATATATTAGCTATACTGTTGTCATTGGGGGCAAGCAGACTAATTCCTTCATTTATTAAAAATACTACTCCGTACTTTCCTGTCTTTTCGCATGCTGTGAGGTGTGTTGGTTATACTTCAAAAGTAGACGGGTATCAGAATTGTACGTGGCTTTTTCGCTGAGTTAACTTTCTGTCTGATATGCATTCATCCCGAAGGCAGATTGAAACCTCATTCTCAACCATAAGATAACAAGAGATGGGAGAGGGTAATGAAGGCGAGATAAGGAGTGAAGTAGTTTGCGTTTTCCTCCTGGTGCCAGAATGCTATAAACTGAACAGGTCCATATACGAGTAGACGAAGCACAATGGCTCTACAAATGACATTTAAAAACATTCAATGGGAAATGAGGCTTACTTGGCGAGATGAGGAGTGAGGTAGTTTGCCATAACTTTTCTCCCCGAGCCATAATACTTTAAAAGTGGAACAAGTCCACGTAGATGAAGCACAATGGTTCTATGAATAGCAATTTTCGTAACATTACAGGGTAGACCTCAATCAATGCCATCGTTTAGCATCTCTCATACCTCAGTAACTTTCATATTATTAAATCCATGAGCAAGAATAATGCCAAATTAAATGAAAGATACATTTTTCTTTATCCTGAGCCAAAAGATAAATGAAAAATATTTCATTCATCAGGATAGATCAGGTAGCGGGATCTTAATTAATTAATGCGTTCAATTGGTGCTGGAACCAATACACAGCATTTCCCCAAGTTTAGTACGCATTTTGATTTTGGGCCCCGTAAATTGAAATTGGACCTTTGAATAAGACGCACCCAGGTTGCAGACCTGAATTTTTTTAAGAATTTTTTTCATACATGAGGAAATACGATAATTATGTCTTTGAATTTCTATAAACAAGTAAAAAAACCTCACCAATCGCCGATATAAGCAGCAAATTTCCCACTTTTGTCCTCCACCGGGCACAATTTGGGTGATTTGATGAACGATTTGCTTTAGAAATTCACTATTAGGAAGTCAAGCAACTAAGACCGTTTTCGGTTTAGAATAGAAGCCGTGCGTTTTCCAGATTCAATATCAACTATACTGCTTAGACAGGATGGGTGGTAGTTTGGCAAAATGACAGAGATAACTGGAAACATATCACTCACGCTATTCTCAATTTGGCAAGTATACTATACAAATGGTTTCGTTTATTACCGGCATCCTCCTTATTCCCCTATCCTATCCTACATCTTTCCCATCTGATAGAGTCGTGCAACTTTTCAAAAATTACCTCCTCTAATACAAGATCGCCTTATCTCTTATCCATCTCATTTGCCAAATTAAAATAGCGTTTTTTCTCTTCATTTGCCATCACTCACAATCTCCTAGAGCATAATTTCCAGTCATTGATCTTTTTTCCATTCATTAAAATAAATGTATAAAACTGTTAATGAAAATTTAATGCATGAATATTAAGTGAGAGAATGACAAACGCTGTGGAACATAGTGTGGAATTTCGTAGGTTTTTCATAACCATTTTCTTGAAGGCGTTTTTCTGCTGTGGTGTATTTTTTCCTAAGTAAAAACTTAGGTTTTTAGCCCACAATAACGTTACACTGTTTTATTGTTCCACCTCTTGGATTCTCACAAATGTTTTCTTCAAAATCCTGAAACTAGAGTGAGAGTCACTCCTTGTAAGATTAATGTAACAATAAAAAAATCGAATCATATCGAAGTTCTCATTTGAATATTCCACAGTGATGTATTTATTAATTAGATTTTCATTGGATTGAATGTTTAAGGGTTATAATTGCATTATTCAATGTGTGTGTGAATTTGTGAGTAGCTGTTGAGTTGAGATTGTTCCGTTCATCAGATGTAAAAATGAATTAACAAGTTTTAGAAATAGTGAAGCGGATTAGGAAAGGGACCGTCAGAGGTGCGGTTCCAACTGCTCCGAACAATACTGCTAGTTTGGGACGTTCCCATGACCGCAGACTATCCCATAATCTAGTTCCGCGAGCTTAACTTTGCTGTGATTAGGCTCAGGTATCCCAGGGAAGCTCGGAGGAGTGCGGTTAGGTGAAATACGTTGGCTGAGTACGTTCCGTGGCTCGTTGAACCTGAGTTATAACCTCCGAAGATTTTCCCAAGAAAATTTCACCTAATAGATTTTGTAAATGGATTAATGGAGTATCTTCTTAAACATGTTGGTCCGACAGATTTCGTCTGGAATTAAATAACTATTTCTCCTTTCTATGGTTTAGATAGGTGTTAGACCTTGAAAGTAAAGCAAATGTCAAGCAGAAATGATTTTACTATTAAGAAGATAGTTTTCTACAAATTTAAATTAGGCAAACTTCGGAAGTCTTTCTTTTAAAGAATTGTAAATTTTATTTCAAATGCTGCATTAATTTAACCTATTTTCGATTTTGTCGAATTTCCTGGTTTTTCTTTTAAAAATTATGAATTTTANATATGAAAATTTAAAGATGAAATCTAATAATACAAGTTTGTAAGCCATATAAGTATCCTTAATTTAATTTCCTTTTACTAGAATTCGTTTAGGAATTTTTTTACTTTCCTATTAGGACAATCTCAATATAGCTCAAGAAAAGAGATTGCTTGAGAATTTAGACGACTATAAAATTGTGTTAATTTTTAAGACTCTCTGGTGCGAATGGAGGAAAAATAACGTGATGATTATTTTTTCATCTCTAAGTTTTTTACCTTCATTACAATTGCAATCTAGAATTCATAAAAGTTTATCATCTCATCTTATCATCATTTTAGCAGTTCACATTGTATTCCAAGTGAACATTTTAATATCTATTAAAAATTCATTGGAAATTCGTCTTATAAGGTTCTTGAATTATTTCACTGGAGAAACGCTGATCGGAAAAATTTAGAAGGGTTGTCGAACCTCTCTTAAAGCTTAAACCTTTTCTGATTTGTTTTGTGTAATTATGATGCTAATTACAGTTACGATGTACGGCCTTTATTTTTTATATGTGTATTCCATTTCGAGGAAGCCTCTCTGGCGATAATAGATCCCTATTCATTCGAGGAAAGGATTCGGTATACGCTATGTGAGTGAGTGATGAAACTAAAATGGGAAACGGATAGCAAAGGTAATAAGGAAAGACAATTTCGAATAAAGGTTATACAAGGAAAAGAAAGAGAAATGGGCAGAATGATGGAAAGAATATGATAAGGGCTTATGTTACGGTACACAATCTTTTAGAATTGTTTTACCTTCAGTCACAAACCCTCCAGAAAATTATACACGAAGGGTATCTAAAATTTAAGTTACCCTCTTCTTCTTATCGTCGTGGGATAAAAATTACCCGTTTTATGGGTGGAATGGTAGTATTGAGTTATACTGAAGGCCGCCCGATTCAGACGCTATTAGTACGACACAATTGATACTATGGGAAGTCCTTAGAATGTTATATATAGCTGTAATGTACTGATTATTATCATGTTTTATCAACTGAAAACTAAACCCCAATCCCCAATCCCGTAGCGTACTCATAAATAGAATTAGAAAACTTTTAATAGATTGTAAAAAGTATGCCTTAAAAATATATTTTTGTAATAATCGACTTGTGTGAATAGTAAGATATTTTGTCGAATTTCCTGGTTTTTCTTTTAAAAATTATGAATTTTATTTTAAATGCTGCATTGATTAAGGCATAAGTACCAACTGTCGTAATTCATGTTTCAGATAGATTTGAATTAAAATATATCTCTTTTGACGTGATGAGATAAAAAAGTCTGGTTTTGTACCTGAAATATCATTTAGGCTACTAATGCGCATAATATAACTTAAATTGAAGAAAAAGTACTGAAAAAGTTATGAGCTCATTTTATACGATAGCATATTGCAGAACAAACATCCCTAAAAGGATTTCTTATAGTGAGAAACCACCGGAGAAGGGGAGATAAAAATTTGCGTACACCCTCACATAGTAATAGTTTAACAATTTCAGAATATAAAAATTTCTAACCTTATAAAGTGAGACAGTGAAATTTTAAACAATATAAGAAATTCATCTTCAAAGTATCCCAGAAAACCGTAAACGTATTGCTTACTAAGGTACAGCGAAGGTACAAATTAACGTACAAAAATATGTAAAGGTTCAATTAATGTATCACAAAATATTGGTTTAGTTAACTCAGATAGAATGTTAATAGTAAATCGGCTTACCAAGTACATCCAACTTTTACGCAGCATCTACAAGGACGCCACAGCCTCTGTAATGCTGCATAAAGAACCAGAGGAATTCCGGATTGAGAAGGGAGTGAGACAAGGCGACTGCCTTTCACCAATTCTTTTTACAGCCGTTCTGGAAGAAGTCTTTAAAATCTTAGACTGGGAGGTAAGAGGCCTACGGATCAATGGAGAGCACATCAGTCATTTGCGTTTTGCAGATGATATAGTACTCTTCTCAACCAACGGTGAAGATCTAGCATCAAGACTTCAAAAACTGAACGCGGCTGGGCNAATGCGCAATTTTCTCGGAAAATCATCGATGATGAAACGTGGGTCCATTATTCAACCCCTGTATCAAAAAAGGCAACGCATGGTCTAAAAAAGGAAAGCAGAATACTCTCCCCTAAGAGTGAAGATGGTTGAATCGACTGGAAAGGTTATGGTCACTATCTTTTGGGACTGCATACTGATGCTATTGATCTCCCTGCCTCGTATTTCATCAATTAGTGTTCTGCACTATTGTTAAGTGATAGTAAATCTCCAAGGAACATTACAAAACAAGTGGAGAAGGCTTTTTCAGAAACGATTTCTTTTTATATGCTACAAAAACTTTTTAAAATTTTTTAAAAGTCGACGTTTTACTAATAATGGCAAACTGAAAATAAAAATGAATTTTTGGACGAGGAGTTTTCCAGGAGAATTTATTGACATTGGAGAATGACATTAGAATAAAAAAGCTGCTGATAAGACACAAAAAACTCAAAAACTCAAAAAAGAAGGAGATTGTTTGTAAGTAAAGTAATGAATTTAAATAATTCATAGTTTTTTTTTCGAAAATATCCTTTTCACACAAGGATATTTCCCCCTTTGGAGAAAGATCCTTTCTGAAATCTTTTTGAGGAAATGTCCTTGGGTGAAGTGTCTCTGTGTGAAACATCCCCTAGGTAAACTGTCCCTGGGCGAACAGTCATTAGGGTGAAACAACCTCGAGTGAAACGTCCCTTGGACGAAGCTCTTCGGGTGTAACGCCATGGAATATTAAGAATCATTACTAATAGGTGATTTAATGAAGAGGTTCGTAGTACCCAGATCTTCATTTATAACATTTTATATATTAAATTGAATAAAAGGGGTTGTTCCTATGCCCAGGAAAAAGCTCCGACTGCATTCTTTAAGAATTATTTATTGGGGCTCTTATTGCATATATTTATGTAGTTGTAAATGAGATACAGTAACAGCATTTATGTAGTAAATGACATAAATAGTAAAAAGTTAGATCTCTTGCAACTTGAAGTAAGACTGGTTGACAGCAGCAGAATACGAAGCACAAACGTGATTGATCTTTATCGTCTCCCTTTATTTCTTCTCCATCAGTCACGAAACACATTAAATGAGTCACTAGGGTGATAAATACCTTTATATTTGGAGTTATATTTACAATTCTAATTCGATATTTTATTGGGATATATTTTACGGGAAACAATTCAGAGTCCAATTTCATTTCGTCCTAAAATTCCGCTATTCTTTAAAGTTTCAAATCCTTCCGGCATGTTCTCGTAGGAGACGAGTTCGTTGAAGGTTTTTTTCCGCGAATTTCTGTTCCACACAGAAATTCATGAAGGGTTCTTCGCTCTACTTCGTTCACTATTAATTTTCCCTAAATTTTAAGCCAATGGCGCCGTTCCGATGGAATTTCGGCGCTCTGTTTACTTCCACGGCTGGACCGAAATGACTGGGTCCAGACGCATCATTTGCATAAATCGTTCTAAAATTCGATTTCGCCCGTTACCTCGTGTCCGTTGCGCAGGGTTGCACGTCAAGGAGAAGAGCCTCAAGCGGAGAATACAATCGAGAGGAAATTATCAGGAGAGAGGGATGGGATAATCCTGGAAATGTACATTCGCCCTCTTCACACGTCCGCGTTTAAAAAGAATCGGCGTTGGACGTGTCGACGGTCGGTCGAAAATTCGGTGGATTGTTTCATGTGTTCCGGAGATAGGCGTTTAAACATCGCAATTGATGACCGCTGCGCCACGGTGCATTTGATAACAATCGACCGAAAGACTATGGAGAATAGGGAATTGATGCACATGGACTTTCGTTCCGAGCATCTGATGGACAATGAGTCACTTTCAAAACTGACGGAAATATATTAATTGAGCTAGCCGTATCCGCTTGTATGTGCAGCAAGCTGACCTTTGCGAAACTTCACTCGGCTTAGTTATAATAATAATAATATAATAATAATAATAAAGGACTTTATTCAGGGCGAGATTGAGACTAACAAGTATCTTCTTACATCTAACCCTTCGTCATATGAGACAAGAAAAGAGAGAGATAGCTTGCAAAAGTACAAAGAAGAAAACTACTTTGTGGATTAAAAAACCTAAGCTAAGAGCTCAGGGAAAAATCTCCACAGCAGGAAAACACCCTCAAGAAGGAGGGTGTGAAAAACCTGCGAAACCTACAGATAGAAAACTAAATTTGATGATAAAAGTAGATCAATAGAGTCATAAAAGACATGAAGACAAATCAATAGAAATAAACAAAAAAGAACGAATAACTAAATAGAGTTATAAAAGACATGAAGAAAAATCAATAGAAATAAACAAAAAAGAACGAATAACAACGCATTAACATAAAAATTCTGTATCTTACAAAAATTATCAAATTTGGAAGAGATTAGCAAAAACAGACATAAGTGAGTTATAATACATAACATATTTGAGTTATATTACATAACATAAGTGAGTTATATTAGGATTAATTTTTGTCTTATAAATGTATCATTAACGTCAGGAATCGTTAACCAAAAGAAAAAGGGTGAAAGGAAATTGTGCACATTATGATGAACGCCTAGGAATATTTCCGAGGAGTAACGGGCATGAAATAAGTCTGACCGGGACTCGAACCCGGTTCTTCCACTTCCCGAGTGACTGATCTAGCTAATTGAGCCATCGTGGCAGAAAAATTAGACATGCCGTTCGGGAGACTGTGGGCAAGAACAAGGGATTCTTCTTATTAAGAAGCATCCTGCTCGTTTCTCCTAGGTAATTTTACTTATGCATTGCGTCATACATACCCAATGATGTATTAATGCAGATATCGGGATTCCATTGCGTCAGACAAAGCAAATGGCTTGATTCTACTATTTACTCAGGCTGGAATTAAAACTAAAGTGGATTCACGTTTATGATTTAATGAACTTGTTATACAATAAGTATATATTTCTCGGCATGAACATAAAAAAATTGAAGTTCTTTCAGTTTACATTGAACTCTTCACGGTGAGAAAACGCGAGAATCGCTTTAAAATGGGAGATGTATTTTTAAGAACATTGAATTCCTGTAGGTTTAATACTATTATTGACATTATTACTTGAAGTCAGTGCGAAAATGATTTTGTGCAAATTTTATGAGGTTATCAAAATAATTATTTAGGCTTGTTTGTATATTTCTGTCATAAGGTTCACTAATAACTGTAGAGCAGAAGAATAGAGGATGAATTATCTCAAAGGGTGTCCAGAGAAAAAAACTAAGAATTTAACTTTGTTAATTAGAAATCTTTCTGAACGTTGCACCAAAGTTGGAGTTGTCAAAAATTTTTTAATTAGACTCTAAATTTATTTAAATTGGCGAAGATATGTTCTTAGGACATGCAATTAAAACGTTATTCAGAGAGAGATTGTTTCTAAGTTTCTAAGCGCAATGACAACAGCATCATTTGTATGAGGTGAAAACGATGACCGAGGCTGCATCATGATGCATATTAAAAATTTTCCTGTAAGTTTCACTCCGATTCAACTAGGGTGTAAATAATTAAAATCTCGCGCAGGATCGCTGAAATTTTTAACAGAAAAATACATTTACTACTTATTGGTGTGCACGAGGCCGGGAATATTCTAAGGTCACGTCATTCCACTAGGCACCGAAAAAAATATACGTGTGTGGTCAGCAATTCGTAGCTTTTAAATTCAAAATCCCCAAAGCAGAAGGTAGTCGATCAAACACACGGTAATTCTTCCTCCTACCTTTGCTGCTGAATCCTCATAGAAAACGAGAGTGCGCGGGTTGGAAGGGCGACGAGAAAGGGATTTTGAAGTAAGGAATGGGAAGGGAAGGGAGGAGAAAGAATGGCCCGAGAAAGGAAGTCAAACCTGAGGAGAGATAGAGAAGGCGTTTAAAGGAGGACGGAGAAAGTGCTTCGTGGGTTGCTTCGGCTGATAGAAGGCTATTTCTCTCTTTCTCTCCTGAAAAGGGAGGAGGTGAAGTGTGCGTGTGACTGCCTTGCTCCCTCTCACCCCTCGCCCTTAACTCTTCCCTTCCCTTCAACCCTTCGTCGGACTCTCCTCCTCACCCTCCACCCCTTCACCGGTGCTGCAAGTGAGAGAATCAATAATCGGGCTACGCCGGTGGGGGGGGGGGGACGAAAAGAGAAAGTGAAGGGAGAAAAGAGACAGTAAGAGATTTAAGGGATAAAGGAGGAGGGGTAAAGAATATAAGGAGCGAAAGTGAAAGCAAAGTGAAATAAAAGTGAAAGGTAAACATCTGAAAGTGAAACGAGAGTGAATGAAAGAACGAATATGGAATTAGGAAAGAACGAATGATAGGGAGATGTGAGGGAAGAGAAAGGTAAGGAGGGGAGAAATTGAAAGAAAAGTGAGTGGGAAAATATTAAAAAGGTAAGTACGAATGAAAAGTATGAAAGGGGAATGATAAAACAATGAATAAAGCGTAATGTGAGATATGAGTCAAAGAAACTAAATAGCGGTAAGAAATTAGTGAAAGAGAAATTGTAAATATACAAAGAGAACAAGGATTGGAAATTGAAGAAAAAAGCAAGGCATTATTCTTGCGTTAAAATCTAAAATTTTCCTATATTACTGTTTGGAAAAAGCATGAGAGTCGAAATAAGAAGAGGTACACTTGACTTCGATGTAGACTTAGGAAAGAAGAAGTAAATGAAACTTGAAAAGAACGAAACTTTTAAGGGTGTAAGAGGAATTTATAAATATTTTTACCATTCTCTAGGTGAACACGTGAGGGAAGGTTTGGGAGAATAAGAAGTAAAGAATTTTAACGAAAGAGAGGATATAAGGGGATATAAACATGAGAGAACTGAGATTAGGGAGAGGAAACTCGGGTGAAAGGGACACAAAACGACGCTGAGGAGGAAAAGTGAATGGAAGAGTCACGGAGTAATAAAGCCACGAGAGATTAACAAATAAAAAGAATGGAGTAAAAAGAAGAAAAAGAGCGGAGGAAAGAGGAGGCCAGTAAAAACACGTGTAAGTGAAGGTGTTAAAGGAAGGGAGAAAGTGAAAGAAAAAGTGAAAGTTACGTGATATATTAATTTCAGAGTAGGATTCCGCTAAGAAAGGGGGTGATGAATAAAGCGTGAGCGGTGGTGATGAAGAGGAGATTGAAAGGAGAAGGAAGTAATGGATGAGGAAAATGGAGTGAATGTGGAGTGATATGGAAGAGAATTGGTTGAGAGTTGCAAAGTTTTCTATGAGTGATCAGGGACGTCGTTATTGTCATTCGTCGAAACTAGTTGCTTTGTAATTTGTGTACTCTTGTAGAAGAAGTTATTAAACCTATTAGTGGAATTAAGCTTGTTATTTTATCAGCAGACCAACTTTATTTCATTAAAGTTGTGAATGTGAATGCTGGATAAAGATGTCCTTTATAATTATTGGGCATAAGGGATAAAGTGGAAATGAAGCGTGGAGAAAAAAAGGTTCTATCGTATATTTTCAAGGAATAACAAAACAAAAGTGAAGTAAAAGTGATATGGGTGATTCGGACGAAAGAAGACGTTGAAAGTATAAAGAATCCGAAGTGCAGTAAAATTAAAGGATAGGAAGAGAAGAGTGAAAGCGTCAACTTATGAATGTAATGTCTTCAGGAATGTAAAGGGATGAAATAAAAGGGTATGGCCAAGTATGAACGAAAATCTGGTGCAATCAGCAGGAATGGTTTTTATATGAATAAAAGTAAATGAATACCTAAAAAAAATGAACAAATTAAACGTAAAATAAGTGAGAAACGGTCTTCGATTTTGAGATGGCATAAATGTAACTGAGTGGTTGATATAGAAGTAGTTGATATAGTAGTAGTAGTAGTTGGTAGAAGTAGAATATGAGCGCTTAGAATTCTACTAAATTTTTGGGCATTAATGTTACACAAGTTTAGATTTAGAGTATTGCTGTATAGTCGCGATATTTACAAAAACGAAACAGCGTGAAATAGTAAGCACTAAATCAAAGGTGCGAGAGATAGGTTGGGATCATAAAAAGAATCAGTGAGCAAATGGATACGGAATATGGATAAAAACGAAAACGGCGTTCTAGAACAAATGGTTCCTACAGTAAAGGAAAGAAGAAAATAGAGATGAAAGAAGTCAAGTGGTGATGGTAGGATTGATGTTTCCAGAAGTAGGCAGTAGAGTGTGCAGTGGAGCGATGGATGGCTTGATGAATGATTTAGTGAGAGATGAAGCAAGCTTTCCAGAAGCAATAAAATTCGATAAATGGTATGAATCGCGGGCTAAAAGGAATATGAATGTAGATACTGGTTAGAAGTGAGGAGGTAGTGGTACTCTCCCGGGATATCTAACCACGGATTAATCGTAAACGTATGGATCTAGAAAAAGGAGGCAGTGTAGGGAGCTTGATAAAAGGGAAGAAACGAACAATATTTTTTTGAGAACGGGGAATAACGAGATTTTGAAAGATCCGAGTAATTGGACTGGCCAGGTAAGATCCCTCTATCTTCCTTTTTCCTCCTGAAGGACGCTTTAATATTTTTTTACTTCATGCAGGAAAGTAAAAGGGCGCGGGAGGAAATAGGACAGGAAGGATTTTTTGAAAGGGACAGAGAGGGTGAAAGGGAGAAAGGTTGGCTCTAGAGAGCGAATGAAAAGGGTTATGGAGGGATATATTTTGAGGGTTGGAAAGATGGGTTAAAGGGAAAAAGGAAAGTGAGGACAGTATGGATTAGGGAATGGGTGTATGGTCGTGAAGAAGAAAGATGAGGTTGCACGAAAGTGAGTTCCAAGAAATTGGTGTTTGTTGATGCTACTTTGAGAGAATGGGAGGAGCAATAGTACAGGTAGTTTTATTAGAGGGGGATTACATTTTCAACATCTCAAATACAGTATCAGTACCAATTCATAATATATTCTTGTTTAGTTTCCAGCCTCGAAAATTAAGTTTGTTGTTTATAACCGTCCAAATTAGCCAATCTGTGTGTATTTAATGAGAGAGCCTGGTTGAGAGAGTAACCGAGAAAACCACGTCAGAAATCAATGTCAGGTCTTTACGTGAACATTGAGAGGTTGCATGAATTCATCAAAATAAAACATAATTTTTATGTAGGATCGTCTTTTGTAACTTACAACTACGAGATGCTAACTTTAGTTCTTTGAAGAGTTCTTTATTCTTTTAAATAATAATCCTTTTTGAATCCTTTTTGGGTCAATAAAATGATAGCAAACAACTAGAAAATTATCATTGTTATTAATGTAGCCTTATTTTACAGAAATGATGCCCATGAAACCATTAACTTGTCCAAGGTACGTAATTTAGTATTTCGTAAAATATCTCTTGCCTCCATCTGTATTTTCTATGAAACTGCACATGAGAACTCATTTTACACACGGAAATTAATCTGCGCGATATAGCTTCAAAAACCTAAGTGAAGTTCCAAGGAGGAATGGACTTGAAAAATGTCTGACGGGACCGGGAATCGAACCCGGGTCTCCCAATTGCCGGTCGGGTGCTCTGTCCGTTGATCTATGCCGTTTCAAGTCCCGTATCCAGTATCCTGTATTTCAAGTCCATTCTTCCTTGGGATTTTTCCTGGGTGCGCACCATCTTGCTCAAAGTCACTCTTACCCGTTTCCCCGTTTCCCTGTGTTTCCAACCTGAAGGGGGTATCCTTTCCATCACTTTGTTTGGCCGGTGCTTCAATGAAGCCGTGGCTGCGAACGATGCCGCCATGCGGACGAACTCGCAACGTCCTTGCCCACAAAGTATCCCGAATGGCTTGGAGAAGTGTTCTGGCGGGATAGCTCAACGGACAGAGCACCCGACCGGCAATTGGGAGACCCGGGTTTGATTCCCGGTCCCGTCAACCTTTTTTCAAGTCCATTCTTCCTTGGGATTTTTCCTGGGCGCGCACCATCTTGCGCAAAGTCACCCTTACCCTTAGCTTAGGTAAAAGAAATGCCGTCAAAAGAGATGCTGAAACTAATCCTCTATACGACATGGATATACAATAAGTGACATAGATATCATAAATGATGGAAATCTGAAAAAATATCTCTACAGAAAAATTTCAAATATAAATCCATAAATACAAATTCAGATCAATTCATATTCAATGAGTGGCTTGCAAGTTATGTTCTCCGTTTACTCAAAATTCAACTTAAAACTTTTTTATCCTTACGTGCGTGTTTCGCCCATGCACATATACCCTATTACTCTTTAAACCAAGACCACCTCGTTTCTTCTTTGCCTGATTCACTAAACTCGAACAGCTTTTTCTCGGTCGTGCTCTCTCTTCACCATCACTTACAACCTTTTCGTACACCAATTTAGTCATTCTGCTGCCATCCATCCTTTCCAAATTCCAATACCAACGTAAAAGATAATCAAGGAATTCGTATCGAACTCTTGATGGTAGAAAATCTAATAGGGAGAGAAAAAAGGGGAAGTACCGATGCAGTCGAGACATGAACGTGGATCTTCCACATGCCGGGTGGATGAGGTTCCCTCGTTATGTATCTCATCTAAAGGCTCTCGAGGCTCACCAAACCCATTAATGGCACTCATTCGAAAGAGATATTTTTCTGCCGTGGTAGCTAAGTTGGTTAGAACCAACTACAATCCCAAGATCCCAATCCCAATCTGGATCGCGGGCCAGAATTTGGCCCACGAAAAAAAGTGTAACACAACGAAAACTTTGAATTAATAATTCGTAAAAATTATCTCTACTTTGACTAAAACTTAAATTCATTTTTGTGCTGTACAGTGTCGTAGTCTTTTTGCGTAATAACAATAGATTTAATTATATAATTTGTTGTTTTCTAACGCGTACGTGAATTCTGGTGTAAACAGTCTGGACAACGATACTATAATATGAAATAATTGTTTAGATGAATGGTACTCTGATTTAAGGGGCTGTCATTTGCCAGAATATTTGACAACTGCTACTATATCGGATTTATAACACTCTACGCCGTCGTCCGATTCCCAATCGCCACTTTTCTTGGTCATCCCATTGTTCTTCTTCTAAACCTCTCTCTTTCTCTCTCGATTTTAATCCCATCAATCCAGCTGGGCGTTCCTCTTTTCCTTTTCCCAGTAGGAGTTTACATCAGGACTTGTTTTGTCAGCCTCTCCTTTCCCATTCGTTGGACGTGGCCATACCATTTCAGTTGGTTTCCTCGTATGTCTTCAGGAATATCATGCCGAAGATGCATAACTTCTCTAATTCTGTTATTTCTTACATTTATGGCTCTCCTGTTGAAAAGGTTGGACAACCCTGTATTAGAGAATCCTTTCCGCAAGTGGGAGATACAGGTTCGTGTCCCGGCTACGTCAGAATTTGTCTCCTCCTATCCAGTCTCCAGCGTAATATATCCTTTTCATATTGGTCACTTAGCATTTCTGTCAGCTCACATTATTTCATTACCTAGACATAATCGACTATGTACTTCTCGTTTTTACCACACCATTTCCTCATTTTACAACTGCATGCAGGTTACTCAAATGGGTATAAAGACTAATAAAAATATAACTAAATAATATAAGTATATTGAAATCAAGGGTAGAGGTATGCAATAAAACGTGACTAACGGGTAATATGAACTTTCACAATAGAGAAATGATACTTCACTTGTTGATGAGAGGTAAGTGCAGCGTCATGGAAGCGTAACGCATTACTGCGGATTTGGTGCGTGGGAGGCAACTTCCGTCAAAGGGGCGCAAGAAGGGCTGGAATGATTGGACCAGAAGCTCTCCCCATGGAAGAGGCAGGTATCTGAGCATTCGTGCCTACGCAACAACGTTACAGGACGCGAATGGTAAAGTACCAATCCCAGGAAACGCTCGCGAAGAGAAGCAATTAAAAGAGGAATACGGAGGAATGCAGAGTTTAAAGAGATTGGCTAAATTTAATTTGGAAAGCACAAGACCCCTTTGTACTCCGCTCTTCGAGGCCGGGAAAGATATGGTAGGGAAGGCATAAACACTCGGTGTTTAGAATCGAACACGAGCAAAGTTTGAGGAAAAAGAATGCGAGTAGAAAGGGAGGAATTTGCGGGGGGGGATAAATTACCTCGGGTGAAGAGAAGGATAAGGGAAAAGGGCTTATTTATTTGGGTTTAGGATGATAGTGAAAGCGGCGGGATGGAGAAGGTGCGACGCGTCTAAGATCGTGAGATTTGGCAATTTGAGGAGTGGATTCGCGACGTTAGTTAGGAAGTGAAAGGGAAGGCGGAGGGAGGGTCCTCATTAACTGTTACCGCTGTCTGAGTGGCATTACCTTGTATATTTTCATATTAATTTGGCGACGTGTATATGTATCTGGTTCCTGTTACCATACCTCTGCGGATGGAATCTGGTACAGAAAAACATTGCTTTAGTTTACATTTTTCTCCGCTTTGTTTATAGCGGTAATAATAATAGTAATAAAAATCATGTTGAGAAGCTAGTAAATCAATAGCTAGGTATGAAATATCAACTATTTGATGAGAATGTAGTACCGTATTACAAATATCTACCTTTTCCCGTCTTAGAGAAGGATAACATCATCGTCTATTGGGATAGACCTGTCTTGACCGATAATACTATAAATTTTACCAGCCCGGATATCTTATTAATTGATAAAGTCAACAAAAATGCTATAACCATCAACATAGCAGTGCCTTTGTCCCGTAACATCCGAAAAACCGAGATGGACGAAGGGACAAATATGAAGAGCTAGTATGGCAAATAAAAAGTATCTGGATCTAACGGACATTCAGGTCATCCCTTTGGTTAATTCCGCAGTAGGGCTGGTCCTAAACGACATCAGAAAATATATTGAGAAACTTGGTTTAAAGAAGAACATCGTCTACATCGCACAAAAAGCAATACTGTTACAAACGTGCCACATTGTGAGCAAATTTCTTAATTGAGCGGAAAAAATCAAGAATCACATGGGTTAAGGCTGAATTCCCTCTCCTTGTCAAGAACCGGACCATTCCAACTAGGGGAAAGGTGGGATTGTTCCAGCAGAAACGCTGAGAAGGGGAAGAAGACAAATAATAATATTAATCATAATAATAATAGTAACACGTCTTTATTCACGGGCGAGATTGTGACTAATTAGTCTCTTCTCACATCTAACCCTTAGTCATTACAGACGGAATAAAAGAGGTATTGTAATTTAAATAAAAAAAGCATTATAAGAAGGAACTAGTATGTGGGTTTTTAAAAACCCTTATTCTGCACTTAGGAAAAATTAAAACCCTGCAGGGGCTCCCGGATAGCCAAGTGGGCAACGCGTTCCACCTTGGTGAAAGCGGTCCCGGGTTCGATCCCCGGTGGGAGCCTACGTGATGACCTCAGCTGTCGAAGCACTTTTAACAATACTACTACTACTTAAAACCCTGCAGAAAAACACCAACGTGAAGGGGGGTGTGGAAAACCTGCAAAACCTACTGACGGTTGCAACTAAAATTTAAAATAAGAGGGGAAAATAAGTAAAAGAAAAGTGTCAGCTA
>KZ308415.1:490030-502857 GCA_000376725.2 Ladona fulva
ACAACAATTTACATAAGCATTTCAAATCAATATACCAGTGATAACGTCATATTCTCAATGGGAATTAATAAAACATGAAGTAAATGTCAAAATCATATGAGGTCTCGTTTATGCTGATGACCGAACAAGGATTAATTTATGTTCAGTTTTGATATTAAAACCGTCACTGCGATATATTTCTCTCCAGTAACCTAACGTTTAGAGATTTACTACATGACTGCTTTTCTTTCGCCGCTTTTACATTGGATTTCCGAAGGAGAAATGCTCATTAATTACATTTACCGGAAAAATAGGGGTTAAAATTTGAAATACAAATCCACTCCAACACTAAAAATTTTCAGTAACTTGGAGCCATGTATCTTACAAAGGTATTCAAGAATGAAGGCCACTAAAAGCCATCCAAGTACTCTGATGGTTTTTGTTGGCCTTTACCACTTAATTACAAAGGTATGGTTCAATCTTAAAAATTACAGCTGTGACTTAATTGCAAAGTTGCGACTCGGATATTTTGAACGCAGTTTTTTATCGCATCTATAAAGACTAGAAAGTAAAGCAAAAATGAAAGATGTTAATGAATCCTAGTGACAAAAGAATGGAACACTAATGGATAGATAATCGCTAACTCTTATCTCCAAAATAAAATTTGAGTTTGGACATCGAACAGAAACTGAATCGACACAAAAACGTTATTATTGTCCGAGTGAAAAAGGAACTCGAAAATTTGGAGATTCTTGAATCCGAACAGAAACCGGAAACCGTTAATGAATGCTCTGTATTTATATTTATCTAAGCTAATACTACGATGATCTTTGTTTTAAATCTCAGTTTTCATACCACAGTTAATCTGATGTAATTGAAAAAAGATAAAAATATAACAAGAATATTATACTTAAATGGTCGTGGTGAAAAAAACCTGTTTGAACTGGTTCTATTTTAGTACATGTATCGAAACCAGAACTGGAAAGAAATTTCTGTTTCTCATTGAAGCGGAGCAAAATCCGTAACGAAAAATATTTCGGATCGATTCCCTGCTTGACTATTACATATGATAATTTATCACAAATATAAACAGGGAAAGATCTTGATCTTAAGAGTAGTGGACTTCTAATATAATAGATTTAGAGAATCACCAACATGTATCCGTTTTTGCGGGAATATAATTTTGTAAAGTAAGAATGCGGACGTTTACATACCCTTAATTCCAATTAGGTGCGATAGTTAACCGATTTCTTCAATGAGTAGGAAACATTTCGTCTATTGCGTGATTGAACGGGAACAGAAACCTCCCAATCCTATTTTTGGGAGAATATTTCTCCAGCTATTAATTAAGAAACTAGTGATTTCGTAATATAGATCTGGAGGAAATGTTTTATAAAGCAATGTTGATGAATTGGAATGAAAGGTTTTACTCATCAGCTATATCTTGACTCATAATCAGCGTATATCGAAAATTAAATAACTAAACTCATTTATATATGTACTTGTGATATTGCCTTCTATTTTATTTTACTTAAAGAGATATATCTCTATCGTAACGTAACGGTTGGTATATTCCTGAAGCCTTAAAATTAGCTAACAATCATATAAAAATGTTCAATATCCGATAAAATATATGTAATTAGTAAGTAAACTAAAGGTAGCTTCCGGATAGCCAAGTGGGTAGTGCGTTCTCTTTTGATGAAAGCGGTCTTGGGTTCGGTTCCAGGTTGGGTCACATGAGTGCGACCATAGCTGTCGAAGCAATTTTAACAATAATGCTAATAGTAATAAATATACTAAATCAGGTATGTTTGCGAAGCATAAAATTTTTTATATTTAGTAAGCTATGATCATTTGTTTCGATTTATCGTGTTAAAAAATCTAAAAGAGTCGATTCGTTTTTGTTTACCGTTTGAGAGGTCGATGACAGGGTTCGTCTGGAGACAGACGGGGTGGAGAAATTAAATGGCAGGGTTTCGTCTTTTCTAAGTCTTTTCTCCTTTCACTTCGCCAAGATTTAATTCACTTCGCACGACAATTTGAAGGAATTCCTCCCACTTTTCCCTCTCTCTCTATCGCCTCCTTAATTATAACACATCTGCTGAAAAGTACTTCATCTTTCCTTGCACCAATTGTGAAATCATCTCGGGGGAGAAAGCCTTTCATCCTCTATTTAATGGTGGCTGGGATTCCCGACTCTTTAAGTTCTTAGCTCTAAACTGGAGAAAATCTTGAGGGAATATAAATAAATTCTATCTTTTATTCTGCTTCCGACGAATCCATGCTGACGTGATTCGTTCGCTCTCTTTCTACGTCTCTTAGCAGTATAGTATTCCGTCCAAGAGTCATTCCTTTATACCAGAATACTACTTTGTCAAGTCAGTGGTACGTATTTACCGTAATTTCTGCTTAATAAGATTAATGTCATGCTTTAAACCATGTTTACAGCAACGATCGTATCCAACCGAAAGAAAGCATTATTTTTCCTAAAAAAGATTATTTTTTGAAAGTTTGTTTTTGCGATTGCTTTAATAATTCCTGTTTTACAGAGTACTAAATTTTAAGGTTAACTATAATTAGTACTTGAAATCAGTGAAAGGTTTTGAATCATTCAGATGAGCAGTTGCGATGGACTGTCTGCTTCTACGGCCTACGATCATCACCGATTTGCTGGCTAGACATGGTCATTGACATCTGTATACACAGGAAAACGGGTAAGGGTGACTTTGCGCAAGATATAACATCGACCCGTAAATTTTGGTTATAGGCCACCTTGTCATAATATTGTGTCTTATGAAGCATCGTAGATATATGCGATGAAAAGGTTAGAGAGCGATGTTACTGCACCTTGGTCAAGTCCAATCTGGGTGGTTTCGCCATCTACGGCGAGTAGATGAGATCCAGCGGATGAAACGTCTTCCTGCGAATTCAAGAAAATGCAGTGCAAGGCGATATGATTTGTTATAAAGTGCTACGATAGAAAAGCAAGCGTTACGAAAATGCACTCAAACGTAGGTTGAGAATCCTTGAAAGGAAGGAGATTAGACACTAGGCTGTGATTGATAGGTGAATTTGGAGAAAGTACATTTGCGGAAGAATCAGTGTTGTTGCTACCTTGGCCGATCTGACAATGAGCGTAAAATATGCTGCGATTGCTTCATACATTCAGGGAAAAAACAAGAACATAGAACAAGAACATACATCTTTATATTTGCGGAAGATGTATTCTGTATTATACGTATTCCCTTCCACTGCGACCAATTCGCGAATGAGCGTAAGCAACGATAAATAGATGCGAGGATAAGTCGTTTTAGGGACTCATTCTTTCCGAACGATACACGACAACAATAGGCTAAAGAGGTAACTCGAACGTTTGGTGATTACACCCCCTGCCACACGCCCAAAGACGGCTTGAAGAGTATTTATTTAGATGTATCTTAAAATTTAACCAACTTGGTTGTAATTACAGTAGTATTTTCTAGTAAAATAATTGTACAATATTGGAAAACACAAATACATTTAAGTTAGAAATAACGGTGTAGGCTCTGCTACAAACGTGCTGCACAATATGGATCTAAATTTTTTGAACCTATACATTGTAAATAATGATTGTTAACTTATTCTTATGTGATCCATACTTCTACGTCTAATTAGATAATATTTATACGATCACTTTTGCAGGCCTACCACCACCTATAGTTTCACTCAGGGAGTTCTAAAAATTTCATTACTTCAATGTTTTCATCATTATCTAGAATACGTAGGTGAATTTCACCACTAATTAGCTATCCATCTGCCGTTCATGAGCAATGTTGCTAATAAAAATTGTCTCATTTGGAATTGAGTAAAAAATTTTATACCGAAGGAGAGTTGAACGTTTCGGTCGTCAAACCCGCTTTACCCTCATAAAAATAATGAGCGGAATAAATTCACCTTTTAGTCGGAATAATTTAGCTCTCAAGCTCAATCTGTATTGCTTTTGAAGAGTCTTTCCTTGCGGGTTCGAGCTACCGTCCTCTAGTTAGTTGAGAGTTTGGCCGAGGGACAGGTGGCGCCAATGAATTGCCAGCTGGAGATATAGATTACTCTAGTGCGCAACCGTCATAGATAGAGGAGAAGTAAGGGGATGGAGGGAAAGAAGTGGCGCTAGTGGTAGGCAGTCTGACGGCGACGGTTTAAAACAACTACTGGCTATCACTCGAGAAGATGATTTGAGGTATCGAATAATGGATGAGGTAACCGCAAAATGTCGATGAAGAAAAGAAAGAATGGGAATACGTCGAAAGAAATTAAAATTCTCGACTGATTTTCGTGGTAGCAAAACTCAACCTTTGTCGTTTATTTGATATTTTCCCCTGGGTATTTTTCTTAAAGTGGTTTATTTATTATTATTTGGAACGACGGACGTATAGACGAGAGAATGTATGATTTAACACTTATTGGTTGCTGAAATAGATACCGAAAGTAAACTATCGAAAAGAAGACGAAAAATTGTAAAATTATACTGGAATGGAATGTTGATCGTCATGGTGTAGTTATTAGCTTTAACATTTAAGCCGTATCCTCAAATGGTTATCGCTCTATGTTACGATATACTTAATTGATCATTCACAAATACAACCTTGACTTTAACACACGTCAAATTTCCTGCAAAAATCAACTTTTCTCTCTCTGGAATAACTTACAGCTGAGGACATGAGGATATTTCGGCTATAACAGAATTTCAACAAAGATTCGAAGTGTCTTTGCTGAAATTCTGTTGTAGCTGAATTCACCTTTACTTGAGTTTAAATGTTTCAATAAAGAGAAATTTCTGAGAAACACTTTGACGCACGATTCGGTCGTCATTGAGAATAAGACTACATGTAACTATAATTCTATTATTCCGTGAAAGCAGCTAGTAAGTATATATATTGGAGTTAAAAGTTTGCTTTTTTACAAAGTTTCTCATTTGTGAGGTTGCTTCGTGACGTTTCTTACACGTCAGACCGGCAGTTATTTACTCCATCCAAAAAATAGTTAAATGTACAGCTTGTATAGGTTTCAGGTTTTCGCACTTTAAAGTCGAAAGACAACACATTAAGCAATGTGATTAAACGTACGGACCGTTTAGTTGACGTTCGTGTCAATATAGAATTAATCGTAAATAATGTTAGCAAAAGAAAACGGTTTGAAATGTTTGGTGTTTAAATGTCACCTCGCGCAATTGACAAAATTAAAGGCAACTAAAACATTCAGTGTTTCTAGAACTCTTCTGAGCTAACAGTCCTACGGTCAGTTGGGGATTAAATGATACAGAGTACGCCTTGACTTCAAAGGAAAGGACGAGATAAACTGTTTAAAAATAACACATCGTTGGATGGAAAGAGAATTGGATGAATGAATTTGTTTTTTAGATAACGTTCTTGAGGAAAGGAAACAAGGAGGAGGGTGAAAGCAAGAAAGGGAGTTTTTAAGGAGTTGAAGTGAAAAAAATGCCTTTATCTAAAATGGGGTGGAGAGGTGGAAAACGATCGTCTACAAAATAGAGAATAAAACTGTAAATCGTTATATGGGATTTGGAGCATCGCTCTATCACGTTTTTCTTCGCCTTTTCCATTTAAAGTTTGTGCACTAATTCAAAATTTCGGTTATGATTATATCAGTTATTCACACTTTCATATTCGTATCATTATGTAGTTTTCGGTTTTAGTCTTTTGTATAAAAATTAAATAGCTCTTTAATGGAAAAGTGGTATAATTTTATCATCTGGAATAACTACGTAGAAGTAGGAATGCAACAGAAGGCTACGTATGTCTTGTAACGGCCTTCGAAAGGTCATATTGAGTAGAACACCGTGCTCAATTAAAACTTTAATTATTAGAAGAATAATGAATGGCACAAATCAACAATTTCCCACAATTCTCATTATTATTATGCGTACTGTTAGAGGATATTATTCTTTACGCTGTAAAAACTTGGGGAGTTGGTAACAACGCGAATTAAAATTGCGCAGCGTCAGCGTAATGCGATTGATCACTTGATTGAATTGTGATTGAATCACTTCATTGAAATTCCTACATGATATGACTAAAAAATATTAAATCTCAGTTACAGAATAAGAACATGTCATTATAGCAAGGACATGATTAATTATTAAAAATGTGGACATGTTACATTTAGTATATCTGTACACAGAGACTGAAATACTGTCAATACGAAATATGTAAAAAAGTATCCTATTCGAAAGGTATTACAGAAATTGAAATTCCTTTGTAATGCCTCATGTCCGTATGGCATTGAAAGTGAAAGAATAGCACAGCCATGCATATTGTAAATAATGTGCCGTTTTAAATCGATTGCATTGCCTTTGAAAAAATGTGAACGAAAAATTCGTGGGATATTAGCAAGGCATAATATTTAACTTATTGGAAGTTATTCCGTTTTACCCTTGCNATAACAGAATTTTTATTATATTACTCTTTAATTCGTTTTTGCTCCATAAAAAGAAATATTTATTTATTTCATCAGACTTTCACATACAACGATTACTTCCACTTTACTGTGAAGTATTTAATTTGGACAAACAGAAACATCTATGTCCCATCCCAAACCTGGAAAATCCTGATCAGCCGGGACGGGTCGAACCCGAAACGTTGGCATTAGTAGGCAAGTACGTTAACCACCAATGTCGGCAATTTGTTATTTCTTACGATATGATATAATGTGATATATATTTATTGCTATCAACATTGAAAGTAATGCGTAGATCGATGATCTTATTTTCTCTCTCGCGGATTTTCCCAGCAAAAGTACAATTTAATCTTTCTATAACATCAAATTGCCGTTTACTAATGACATTTTTATTTGCCGCTGTTTATGAATTACCTACCTTCAGTTACCATTTGCTTATATGCTATAGTCACAAGCTTAAGAAGATGGCATCATTACTGAAACATCGCCCTTTTAAATTTTACACTTTGTATAGTTCGAATGGTTATAGCAGAAATATATTTTCGTTCAATTTTGGAAATAATTTGAATAGAATCAATCAATTTTCGTTTTCGTGGAAGAATTTGTCAGCTTTTCTAAGATTTGAACACTTATTTGCTGATATTTTGCCTTTAAGGTCACGCTGAACAATCAATTTTCATGTACTCACTCGATCGATTCCAGCCTATTCTGCTATTTTAATTGTTACAATGGTAATGTGTCAGGTTCAATAACTTTGAAGTAAATTTCTATCACAAAAAATCTATAAAGGTAAGAGGAAGAAAGTAGTACTAATGAATATCCCAGTGTATACAATATCATAAACATGCATACCATCTTTATAATAATTAATTTGAGTTTGGGAGAGTTTTTTAATGAAACTAATAAAATAACATTCCATGTTATTCCAAAATGGTGTTTTCCGGCCCTCATTCAAGGTCCGCAAAAAGTACATACTTTCTTATCTATGTTTATTTGAATTACCTAAAGGTCTAATCCATTCTATTAATACTTGATTGATTCGTAAAAATGCATTATAATAAGGATAAACCTGATCTATCATACTAGGCCGCAGTTCGTGGAAATGGAACTCCTTATAAATAAGCGATGTGAGTTTTTACGCTGATGAGGGCGTTGTAGCTGACACAGGTTGTCTAAATAAAAAGTAATGTAGAAATTACACAGTTATTCTTCACTGCCTTTATAACGTGTTTAAATACACCTAAAAAGGTCTCGCATTGTCATTTATATCATCGTGATATTCACTTTTTATTTGCGAAAAATTCAGCAAGAACTGAAAACAGCAGAACATTTGCCCATCCCCATCCTTTCACTTCGTTTATCGCCATCTTTCCCCGGCTCATTTGTTCATACCGTGGTGCAGCAGGAGACAGCTCCTAGTTTTATTTTGATGGTGCACGGGACATTTACGACGCTCTCCCCTTGTGATGAGATGGGTTAGAGGGAGGACGGGAAAAAGAGAGGAGTCTAAAGGGAAAGTCTTCGAAAGCTCATTATCGGCAACACCACCTGCTCTATCCGTCTGCCTTTATTTCGGAAAAGTTTGGAATGCCTACCTTTCTCCCTGTTTCCCTCTCTTATCTCCTCCTACTCTATGATATTTCCGTGTTACATGCACTCGGCGAAAGTTTATTAATCGCTCATAGCGAGCGATAAAGCAGGAACTTGTGCTTTGCGATCCTTTCTCCTAGGAAAGTTGTGTTACTGTTTCCGCTGTAGACGATAGGTTCAGCTATCCCTGAGTTGTTAAAAGGAGGAACTAGGAAAGATTCAAGCATCGAGATTTGTTTTGCTTGCTGTTGATTAAGCCAAACAATTGGGTAAGCCTCGAGTCTGGAAGTACACGGCACTGTTTCAGAAAATGTCTGTATTTGAAAACCTTTTTTAAAAATTAAAATCTTTTGTTATATGCGATTGGTATGAGCTGGTTGAAGTTGATGAAACGCTCTTAATCTATATTTAAAGGGCTGATCATGAATTTGATGTCCGTGGGTTATAAGTTATGAAGCATAAAAAAATGTCATGATTTTCGAATTCTGAAGCTGGTTTTAGACAGCTGCAGTAGATGCTGTTTTTTATCGTTTAAGGTGCGTCGACAACTTAGGTCATATTGCAGAATTTGCCAGTGTGACCACCACCTTAAAAAACACCATATGCTTAATGTGACCAGATTATATCGGTCCCCGCCGAAGTATTACTCATTACATATAATATTTTTTGCGTATAGAGACCACCTCTCTAATGTGACCAGAGACCACCTATGTGGGAAACTGTGAACGAAATATACCTCCTTTGTAGTGACAGTTTAAATTCAAAAACTTTTAAATTCTACATTTTCTAAACAGATTTAATTTTCGTACCTTTGAAATTCACGTTTATAAAGTTGAAATGAAAAAAAAAATTAAAATGGGCTTTTCTTAAAATTTGCTGATAAAAGCTGACTCGATTTAAAAAAATAAGCAAAATATGAAAAATCTAAATGGCAAAAGACGGATTTATATAAACATGAAAATGAAAACTCCTTTCTAAAAACCAATCTATTAGGCTTCCTTATTTATTGTTACTTTAATTTTAAAATTCTTACTCTTTCTATATTCGTATATTCTAAAACCTAAATTCAGTATATTTCGTGGAAAAATTAATTTAAGAGTCTTTTTATAATTCCTTCGAATAAGGAAAACTCCCAACACCTTATAACCTAATATTTTAACAGTGATCACATGTCTAACATGGCCTCGTTTGGATAGTCCTATCAGTGGTCACTTTAGACAGGTATCTCCATAGATGTTGACTAAAGGAATTTTGAAACGAAAATAATCAACTGAAAGTGATCTAGTTACGGTGGTGACCATTTTGTAAAATACTATCTACCAGTGGTATTTCTAGGAATTTGCCAATTGAGTGGTTTAAGACAAATTCCTTGTGAACTCATTAGCTACACTAAATTTCCAAATCTCATTCAGTTATTTAGTCGTGATAAGTATAGTAGTAGTGTAGTGATCTTCGACGAACTTTATAATCTGATTTTAATGCAAGCACTTGGTCAGATCCAAGGTAATTTTCTTTTATTATACTGCAATCAAGGGGGAGGATGATCGCTCCGGCGTCGTCTCTCCTTGGATTTTGCACACGAGTACTACTAAAATGAAGCGCCATTAGAAAAGTCATCTTTGAATATCACGTGGAAAATATTTTGCTATACCCAAAATTTATGATTTTCACTCTGCTCGAAAGTTGGTTGATAGCGAGCGAATATCCCAAAGAAGTTTACAATAATACCTTTTCTTCGAAGCACAATTGTATCGCGTTGAACCTGGGTACTAATTTCTTGTACTCTCTTCAAAATTAGATCAGTATGTGAATTTAATCATTAGCTTCCCATCTTCTTGTCTTTCAAAAGGATATTAACCTTAGCTAAAATAATATATCTTCAATTACCTTTTACAGGTATTGAATATTGCTCAAATATCCATGGCTTTACGCAATATAGTTTTAATATGAGTGTCGAAAGTACGGTAACCAAAACATTCCTTCGCAGTGAACCCTCAGGCTCCTTTGACAATCAATGGAATGAAAGTATCAATTAATAAAACCGGTTTCACCGTAAAATTGGTTTGCTCAATTCGTTCAAACACATCTACGAATCGAGACACAACTTTACGATTTAATCCGTCCTGCAATATCTATGGAAATTGTTTCTGATTGATGTTCCAAACGCTCTTTTCCAGTTTATTCATTTCATCGCGAATCAAAACACGGAAGTGATAAAACGAATCGCTTACACACCAGTTGGATTCAGCGATAGAAGGGGAAAAAGCTCATCTCTCACATCGTGCCTGTAACCATTCAACCCTTCAGATGTAACGCACTTAAATATTAACGGAATCACGTCCGTCTATTTCGAGCAGACAGTTTTGATATCGCGCTTCTTCTCCCTCCGCTAACGATCGACGCGCCAAACCGTTTGTCAGCGGAGTTTTAACGAACTATTCCTTCCGTCTCCTCATTACTCGAATGTCGCTAAATCTGAAATATATTTCGTCCCGGACGTTTTCCTTCTCCTCGAGGCATCCTCGTTAAGAATTTTCTCCCTCTTTTTTTCTTCGGATACACGCACGCTGTCGTCCGCGATCCATCTTCGCGGGTGTGCATTTCTCATTCTTTATTGGGAGACGAATGGTACGGGAAGAGGAAGTGCGGGAAGTGGTGTCGGAGAAGGAAAGAGCCTGTGTTCCAGTGAGAAATTCCCTTTAACTTAGCTGTGGGTTGGGAGAGCGATGAGCTAAGAATGTGATGAACGGCTCGGAGGGGATGTCTGTAAACAAACTTGAAAAACCATGTGGCGGGCTAATTTCACGTTTTTCTAACCTGCACGGAAGTAATGATTCGTATCTACGAAGGTTTCCCCAGGGGGTTTTTCCCTAGTTATGTAATTGCTTGTAATTGCCTCCTGCGCAATATTTTGGCCGGAGACTCCTTGAAACGTGCTAAATGAAAGACTGGCAATTTTGATGCGTAAAAGACCTTTGAAGGAAGAGTAAGATACTATATTTATTTATATCGCAATATTCCCGCAAATATCCATTTACTGGACCTTTACATTGATAAGCTTCAAACAATAACAAAGGACGAACACACAAAACCATTCCCTAACCGGAAAAATCCGGTTAGCCTGGATTCGAACCCGGGTCTCCAACACCGCGACCGATGTATGTGTATACATATATATATATATATAAGGTAAGATCACTGAAGTGGATCATCATCAAGTACCTAGGGGTAACCTGGCAACAAGAAGCTCAGAATAGAGAGAATTGGAAAGGGCACATGGCTGATGATATATATTTCATTGGAATATGGTGATATAACATGGAAAATTGGGAAAAGTGGTAGCAAATGTCTTTGCACATGTAACCGTACGGCTTAAAACTCAAGGGGAGGCAAATGTGAAAAGTATCAACACTCCTGGGACTCAAACCAATGTCTTCCACTTTCCGGGTATATATTTAACCATTAAGCCACCACGTCGAGTCAGTCCCACTTTGTTAACAGGATTCTTTGTGGGCAAGGCAAGTAACGCTCCAAATAGTGGCGCCAATTACCTCCACAGTTTCTCACAGAAGCAGCCACTGATTGGAATCTAGTTGAAATAATAAAAATGGTCAAGTTCAAGATTTGAACGACTTTGATTGCGTATTCTGCGCAGATTTCACGAAATATCGAAGCTGAACGCGATAAGTTTACAGGTAAAGAGGAAACGCAAGCGTATGTTTGAAGCATTAAGTTTATTTTTAGTTATTTCGTGACGTTTACCTCATAGGAAAATGTAGTTGTAAAAGTCTTAGTAAAAGATCATTGACAAAATGTTACTCAAACGTCACCGTGAAATCCTACGGCTTATGCTATCTTACGAATTTGGCACGAGAGCAAATATAAACTCGGCTTCAGCAATGGCACCGGTCGTTAAAGAAACAGGGAACTTAAGTAAAACCCTTTGACCAATCTCTGGGAGGTTTCATCGAATTGTGAACAATATCGACCCATAGGAACTGCTTTGCAATATAATTGAGAAAAAAATTAATTGTGATGATGATTCTTTCTTTCTCGGACGACAATTGTTTTTTATTTACTTTTTCTAAAGAAATAGCCTCTTTTGGCAATACAACAGATTTTATGTGCATTTCTCAGGGAAGACTTTGTAAGCGGTTTAAGGTTGAGGCGATTTGAATTGTAATACTTAGCAAATTATATACAGCATGTCGATATTGAATAATTTTTACAGTTCAAAATAGTTACAACCTCAAATTCTAGAGTTTTGGTGATTGTACACACACACACTTGCCCACCGATTTACTAAACTGTATATATTCTGGTGAGACTGATACTGAAGATAGCAGCGGTATGACAGAAAAAAATACGACAGAGAATGGTAGAGTCAAAATAGGAAGGAAATAACACCTGAGAGGTTCCCAGCATTCAAGACAATAAAAGGATGTGTGGAGGCGTCCAAAATTGGGTTTCCATGGAGTCATTTTTATCCCTTCCAAATTATCGCGATCGCCAGAATTGGTGTTTCTGCGAATTCCAAATGCGTCCTCGGTTCTCTTTTTTCCCTTCACAGAAAGGAGAAATGATTCGTCCAAAAAATACCCGTAGTAGGGAATTAAGTCTGAAAATGGGTTCGTAGCCAATTAAGACTACGTAAGACCCGGTCATGTTACTGCCTCAAGGCAGCGTAATCGGACCTCTACTCTTCCTCATTTATATCAATCACCTAAGCGATGAGATCGATAGCAATGCGAGGATATTTGCGGATGTTTCGGTAATATATTAAATTAGAGTTTATTGCTTTCAAC
>KZ308415.1:506214-519872 GCA_000376725.2 Ladona fulva
AAGGTGACATCTACTTAAACGAAACTTCAGTTGTTTTCCAGTACAATGACAGTTCGAAATTGTATGGATAGTTTTCGAATTGCTGTGCTAGATAACTTGTATGTACGAAACTGGTCGCCATTTAAATAAAAACCTATTGAGTAACTTCGCTCAGTTGTTTTCTACCTCAACTAATTAGATAGTTATTATCATTATTATTATAATAGAACTCATTATTCGGCGAGGCTAGGCGCACGTAGGCCTCTCTTACACCTGACCACTGAAGTCATATATTTCACATAGAATTTCAGAAATTAAATTAATTATTAAAATAAAGAATAGAGTAGAAACTAAAGGATAGGGTTGCGGGGAAAAAACTCCTCGGCTGAAGGCTTTCAGAGAAAAACCTACAGTGCGGGAAAACGCCCACATAAGAAGGGGAGCGAAAAACATCCGCGAAAACACAGATAGAAATAAAATAATAAAATCAGATGTAATATAAGAATGATTTAAATGTCGACGTTTCCGTCCCGCCCTATGATGGCGTTCCATGGTGAGTGTGAGGTCTTATACCACGGGTGAGGTCGTATACCTGAAAATACAGGAGTAAAGTAGGCGGAAAGAAAACGGTATATTGCGGATAGTTTTCACTTGTGTTATTTTGATACAAAAGAAGAGAGTACGAAGATCAACTACAATTGTTAAGATAGTTAATATAACTAATGAGACGGAGGATGAATTATTTATTTAACAGGGAGCACATATCATTCGTGAGATCACTTCGATGGACAAACTCTCACTTTGATTGTATACGTGGAGTATGCAAACGAAAGATGTAAACTGAGAGTCGTGAACCAAGCAAATAAACTGACCAACGATTTACTCAAAACATTATCGATGTAAATTCATACGGCACCATAGTGTTGAACACGGAAAGTTGTTTGCTAAAAATATCCACGAATTTCCTCAAAGTTTTCCCTCCTCTGTCCTTGCACTGAGAAATGTCTTTCCTTTTCACCTTGATCGTGAAAAAGCAGCGAATAATATTCCCTTTTCTTTTACGCAAAATCGAGCTTATTGAGTAGGTTGTAATTTTGACACAGCGAAGTTGTCGTGAACGCAAAATGGTCAGATTGCCTTAATATAGTTCATCAATAATTATTATCAATACTTCTAAATGGACGTAAATGCACCGAGTATTTTTATGGGAAAAGGCATGAGCTCGGATTCAACAGTCGACACAACGGCGAGGGAGACGGCTTGTTTACAACCTCAAAATTTTACAAGATTCTCGTATATTTTATCAAATTTCTAAACATTTTAAATAAAAATCAATATTCAACTACCAAATTAGAATATTTATTCGATGATGAAGTAATGAAAGAAATACTCTGTCGCAGCCGGGAATCGAACCCGGGTCTACCACTTTCAGGGCGGGTGCTCTGAACTCTAAGCTACCACGACAGAACGATCTCTCCTTCAAATTCTCAGGCTTTGATGGGACTCGATGTACTGCAGAGGATCCATCTATGATGGCACCAACTCCTGCGCACACATCGAAGCCATGCATTAACGACATGCATAATCGACATGCGTTAATCATCGCTTATCTATATTTATTCGATTTCCCTTCTTTCGGTGGTTGTCTCGATTTCGTTCGACTATTCTTTCTAATTTAGATTTTGCAACTGAATAAAGCCTGCAAATGTTAAAATTAAATTTTATAGGTATTTCTAACGGGAACGTTTTTAGCCTTCAAGGATCGAACCGGGAACCTTTGAAAGAAAGCCTTTGAAGCCTATAGAAGCGAAAAGGTAGTATGTTATCACTCTATTAGGGATGACATATGACTATGTTTAAAGTGTGAAGGTTGTGCATCTTTTGGTTCTCGAGTTATAGGAGAACACACACATACAATCAAGCAAATTTTCTACTTTAATTAGACGATAGAATATAATTTTAGCCTGTTCGGAATTTTAGTGAAATAATAAATTACTTAAATTTTTAACTGGACGAAAAACATTTCATTACCTCAAAAGATAAATCCTAAATCTGTCAACTTTTTAAATTTAAATTTGCAAGATGATGGTTGCTGAAATTAGAATCTTTATAAATCATTCATTAGAAAATAAAAGAAAATTTTTATGTTTTCTGGCCTTTTTCTTTTGCTTTTGATCCACAATAATGTTTTCAGAGTATGATATTTTCTCTATTTTTATTCTATAAAAATAAGTATTTTTATGTTATACTCTTGATACTTTAATATGATTATACTAGATATTGATTATAAGTTTGAAGAAACCGATTGCTAATACTTGTCTGGTGTTGATTCCATCAGTTAAATGAATCACAACTTTGACCCGCTGAGTTAGCTTCGATTTCGATCAGCTGGTTCGCGCGGTATTTTCGGAGCCACCCTTTCTGGTGGGGCTCTTTTATTCTATTCCGGCCTTTACTTTCCGTCTGGAATTGATGGCTTCAGGGAAAGCAGAAGTGTGGATGTAAGTTACGAGCCACCAGGACTGCTTCTGAAGTTGGGTAAATATCCCGGGGGTGTGGAAATCTTTATGGACGCAGTTTATTTATACACCGAATTATATGCGGTTGTCCACTTGCCACGTGCAAACGAGTTTCGATTAAATACATCATCGACTCCTTTAGTCCAAGTTAGAATCATGGAAAACGTGAGGAGAAGAACACAATTCTGTGCAGTAGAAGTGTAAAACTTGTATTGAAATATAAAGTGTAGTAAGGTGAAGTATTTTACTCTGATGAACTAATGAACTGATAAGCTAAGAGAAAGAAGAATATGTTTTAGTTTTGGTTAGAATTTTACTTGCGACCGGTTTCGACTCTCGAGAGTCACCATCGCCTGGCTTAACGCCATAGAGAAAGAAAAAAATGGGCTCCTAGGTTCAAACCCGGGCCTTTACAGAGATGAGAATAGTTTTCCTGGGGGTTTCAGCATCGTAGAAACACAACGCAGTTTGTTTCACATCTGTAAGGCAAGCCGTTTCTGAGATAAATAGAGGGACGGACAGACATTTGCTTTTTATATTTATGATAAGATTTTGCCTCTTTTTTACAATAATGGAAAAAGAACTGCTACCATTAGAGTGAATTCACCATTATTTTTATAATAACCCCTCGAATAGGGAATTTATGGAACTTTTCACGATCTTTTTCCTCCGTGGTATATTTAAGAGAAGAACTGGATGTCAATGAACTTTCAAAGGAAAAAGGACTTTAATATCCTAGTGAAATCATCACCTTAAATAGCGACATTATTGAGGAAATTAAAAAGCAATAGTAGTTTTATTCAGCATGAAATATAGCATCCAAGAGAAACTATATCTCTTTTAATCCCAAAACATTGCATTGATTGCCCCAAAATGAATTAAGGAAAAATTACATTTTAACTAATTTGGTTAGTAAGTAATACTGAGCCAGGACTTTTAGATTTAATAATGTACCTTTGAATAATATTGGGCCAACTGAAGCTTCAGAAACTCCGATCGTAATAATAATGATAATAAAAACTCTTTATTTGGCGAGGTTAGGCCAATTGCCCTCTTTCCACCAAACCTCAATGTCAGTACACAATTGAAATTTAATTGAAGTTATTATATCTCGATCTGCCGAAGTTCGGGGAAATAATTGTTTATTTGAGTCACTGAATCGTACAACTATAAAATACTGTGCATGAAAAGAAAAGGACCCGATAAATAAATGGAACATAGATTTTGATTACTTTTTTAGTAAAGGAGTTTTTGAGGATTTTTGGATATTCGAAGTAGGCCTGGGATTTGTGTCGAATTGTCAGTGGTCAAGGGATGAAAAGAATACTCTCGTAGGCTCTGCATTCGTTTTGAGTATTCAAACTATCCCAACAAAATAATGCCAAATCCTACATATTCCGCGGGTGTTTAAAACAGTAAATGGGTGACACTTTCTGTAAAGTACTTCCTGCTAGTTGTTACGGATTAAAAGAACTTTAATAAATACGGATTAACATGTACGAAACTATGTATTATCTTGACGTATGTTATTAAATAAAGGATTAATAAGGTAACATTAGGAACGTATGGCCATTCGTTATTGTGTTATATTCTGGTTTATGACAGGAGTGCTATAAAAAATAAAACCAGAAATCGGAGCGGATGAAGAATACGTTAAGAAATATCTCAGCGAAATACGATTTAAAATTTTTCTTATGTTCATGATCGCAACTTCGAAAATTAATCATAGTAAGGTTAATAACAATATAAATGTTTTCTTCCGCCCTTTTACAAACATATTCTTAACAAAAGGAAAGAAATGAGAGCAAAAGAAGAAAAGGAACGGGGGAATGTAGGTGTCCCGTAAGAAACATCTGTCTTGGGGTTTTCCTCAAATTACATCAAATTACGCAACCGATAAAAATAAGTGAATGTCGTAGAAACATATTGCAACGCTGAGCAAAAGTGGGATTACTCGAGTAATTATTTAAGTCTTACTACACAGCTTTACTTAAAAAAAATCAGTCAGGAGATACTCTACCTTTAATACATTGCTGCCTAATTCTGTAAATTTAGTTTGAAACGAAATATTTCAGATCTATTTTATGAGACTTTAAAAACGTCTGAAATTCACTAAAGAATTACGAAGGCCATCGCCTCCGCTAAGTATTTAAATCCTTATTTTTAATTAATCCTTATCTTTCTACGTAACTTCTTGGAAGCGCTGTTTACAAAGACAACTAAATCCTTTTGTGAAGTCCGAAAGAGGACTGTGAAAATGGGTTAGCCAACATTAACTTCCTCGTCACGCTGTTTTATCTGTCGTATATCGCCTACATCAAAGGTGCCGTTAAGCTTTTCCTTGAAGGATTAAGTGTACCGTACCAGGGGCTCTATTCTGATGTTTCATCTTCTTTATTACATCCAAGTTCCCTGCCTATTCATTCCATGGCAGTAACAAATTCAACATCTTTGTAAGCTCAAAATAAATATCTTTTTTATGCATTAATGCTGTTGTCTCAAAGGACGCTTAACGATTCGTCAGATTAATCTTTTCTCTTAATAAAATTAGTATGTGATTCACACGCAGGCTTTTTGCAATATCCGCGTGCAATTTTTACCAACTATGCTTCTTCTATAGAATCTTTTATTAAATATCCTGAAAAAAAAATGGACAGAAGAAATACCTAAAGTATAGCAGGGAGAAGGCTGGGAGGAGAGTTGTCGCGTGTAATGGTAGAAGGAAGGAAAAACGTATCCGTTTGTATGGATAAACTCGGAGTTTATATTTTCTTATTTATTTAGATCACTTCAGTCTTTTCTAAGTAATTAATTTGCTGACTTTCTCTGCTACATGTAAAATTTTTATACACATGGGAATGGTTGGGAATCAGTAAATATTTCGTAAATTACAATTGCTACGAACCAGTTTGGAAGCATGTAGCGTATTATTTGGCCCATAATTAAAAATTTCACCCAGTTTGACCGGTATTGCATTACAATCATCACGAATAATTAATACACCCCTGACTTTAAGTTGCTGAAGTGCCCTTCTTATTTCTCCATTCTTACCCACGCTGAGATCGAGACCCAAACATGGGACTTCGCCTTGGAAAGAACGCCTTACCGAATTTCAGCTGCGTAAATATATTAATTGCATTTACGACGTAAAATGGAAATCCATTTTATATTCTTTTCAAGAAAAAAAAAAGGCTTGCAGCCTAGTGGGTTGTACCAGTACTCTACCACTAGTATCCTTCCCAGTTGCACTCTTAGGGAAATACCGAAAATGTGTCTTGGGTCTCTATCTTTCGCAACTCATATACCGTTCTTAATTTCCGCATATGGTAACTCAGGCGTATGCAAGCGGTGCGAAAGTTATTTTCTCCTCGAAGAAGGCTTGCGTTGGCTTCTCACGCTTTTCAGGGAATCACCTTTTCCGCCCCATAAGCTCTTATTGATGAGAAGGGAGAAGATAAAGATGGGCCGCTTGTCCTCTGCTCTGATACTCCCTCGACATACAGTCGCCATCGGCAATTCTGTCCCTTTCACGCACGTAGTTTAAACTTAGCAGTACGCCGTTCTCATTGCATTTTATTGCAGAATCTAACTCTTTCGCATCAAAAATAGCACACTGTACTCGTAGGTTTGGAAATGAAAGTGCATAAACTCGTTTCGGAGAATTAACTTTCCGATAATCAGGAACGTACTTGGATTATTCGCACTCCTGGGAAATGTTTGCCTCCGTTCCTTTTCCTTGAGAAGACGTAAATAAGTACATCGTTTCGAGATCATTCCAATGTATTTATTTATCACGAAGGAAACAAGATTTTATTGTTTCATTTTTGAGAATCCGTTTCAACGACAAATTTAAAAAGTCTGGTCGATTGGTCGGAAAAAAATTCCTGTCGATCAAGGCGTCCTGTAAAATTTGCGTGATACTAAGGGTTTGCTACGTTTCTGTATTTTTTATTGGGTTTAAAATAAAATCTATCAGAATATCTAGGAAGTTGATTTTAAACTCTTAATTTTAGCATATTTTGTGGACGAAAAAAAAAGTTTGCGTATGGACTTGAGGCTTTCAGGTTTATTATGTCTCGGATTTTCTGCCTTTTGGCAGAAACTATTATTATGAATCGTTAAAAAAACGTCTTATCTGATGGACAATCTTATTTTGGCAAATCGATTTAAATTTACTTTGGTAAATTCGTAAATAAGTGAAGACGGTGACAGTCATTAATAATATTTATTGGATTAAAATTATAGATTCGAGGTGCACAGGTCACGATTGGGGTAATGGGTATGATGTGAAGACTTTTTAAGAATTTACGAAGATCTCTATTACTGAGCCACTTTTTTGCTTTAATTGCAAATACTTTTACACAAATTTTATGCAAACATTACTAATGCGTTCAAATGGCTTAAAATATTTTCAATATATACATATATTATCAAACAAGACCCTTTAATTTCAGGCATTTTTGTTTCTTCTCGAATTATAGTATCTATGAAATATTACTTTCATACGCATAATGAAAAACCTACGGCGTTAACTGGTTAGAAAAATTGATAAAATCCCCGCTTAGAAAGATTTCAATTTACTGGTGAACTTCATGGAGAAATTGCTTAAATAGTGAGAGGAATAAGGATGTGAATGTAGGAAAACGATAAAAAGTTAAACACTTCTGGTCGAGGAGATACCCCAAAGATACCCTAGAGAGGAAAAAATTAATATTTCCCGCACTTTAGAAATATTACCTCGATCAATATAACCCGGAGAATTATTGTAAGGAAATTTATCCTAATTAACCACCTAGACAAACAGACGGCTACCCTTTGCTTCTATGTCCTCTCTTTTTCTTTCTCGGCTCCTTATTAATTTCATTCTGCAGCGCGGCTCTTGACGTTGAGATATGCGCGAGATGTTCCCGCCAAGGAATTAATTCTCGCTGAGGAAATCTCTTACGCGTCAAATTAATGCGATTCCAGGATGCTATTTTCGAACGGTTGCTACTCCTCCTCACATTTTTGCGCGATTAATACGCAGTTCCTTTTTATTCCTTTCGAAGGTTCTCATTAGTAAAATTAGAAGTCTCTCTCAATGAAGCTCAACTTCCACACTGGGGAAATGAAAACCTTAATATATTTACCACCGAGTTGCTGCTGTATGATAGTAGTCTATTGAATTAGAGGCTAACCTTCGAACCATTACCTTTCTCCGCCTTAAGGGGTATCATTTTAGAGCTATCATATCTTTTGTCTTCAGCGGGAAGGCCGGTTTGAACCCTTGGAGTGGTATGAGGCGCAATAGGTGATATAAGAAGCGGTGGTTTTACCTTTGCTTTTTACATTGAGCCAGGATGCTATGAGTGGAATTGGTACATCTAAAAATGTGCTATTGTGAATAACAATCATCATAGTATTCAATTTAGAGTTCCAAAATAAATGAATTCCCTTGTACAGTATCACTCTTAACTTATATGATGAACGGCCATGAAGAAGGATGAGGAAATAGTAAATGAAAGACATTTTCATATTTCCTTATCTACAAACTAACATTATGAATAGTTTAATTAAGTGGCAGTGGCGTAGAAAAAACATCTTATCTGCAAAAGCATCTGAAAATGCAATTCCGGAGAGTAATCGTGTTATTAACTCAATTTAATTTTCCATAAAAAGGCAAGATAAAGTTTTGGAACAGTAGAAAATAGAACGTTGGGTAACGCGATTATTTTTGAGAGTGGCTTAATTTTTATTAAAGACAGATCCAGCCGGGTTTAGGGGTCAGAAATCGATGCGAAAAGAGAAAAGATGCCAGAACAAGTCGTTTTAAAGTAAGCTAAAAATGTAATTCTACTCTTGGTGTTTATACCACACACATCACAAGCCGAAAGGCGGCTTGCATGGCATTTATGTAGATGTAGATGTAGGTTGAGCGATTATATGCTGAGGCATAAAAACCTTTGTGGATATTGTTTCCTTGATAAAAGAATCGTATAGCCTTCTCAACAATTGGTTGAGGCTATTCGCCGTTTATATTAATCCTAGGTTAAGAAGTGCGGGAATGTAGTTTTCTGATATATACTTCCTTAGTTAAATATTTGGATAAATTTTGAATAGAAATTTTAATGAGTCAGTGGTTCACAAGCGGTAAAAATCACCATTTGTTACGGTGAATTCGCTTTCGGTAAAAACAATCCATTTTTTATGTTAATACTATAGTGATAATAAGTTGAGCAATAATAACAATACTACTTTAATGAATATCATTTTTTAAATGTGCTTTCACGAATACCAAAAATATTCTCTCGTAAAGATAAGGAAGTCGTGAAATGATGATGTTCTAAAGATATTTGTTGAGAATGGGCGCTTTTACGTACGTCACCCAGTCCGAGGCGCCAATACACATTGGGCAGGCTCTGAATAAGGTTAAATCACTCAATCGCGATGTAGCTCAACTTAAAATCAACTTATAGTATAATTTTGTTTCAATCACAGATTCAGATGTTTTACTAAGCTATCGTACCTTAGCTATTGTAATAAGCCGTTACATATATTAGCCCGTATTATTTGAACATTTACAATACCCCCCTTCTCTGTCTCACTCAGTTTTCAGTCACTGATTATAATTCTGCGTTAATTCTGAAAAAAATTGTTTCATAAATTCTGAAAAAAATTGTTCTTAAGTGGGATATAACTTCTTTTAACACGTCCTAATCTACATCATAATCTTCCCTATGCTTTATTTGACTTGGGTAATGAAACTCACATTTGATGTAAGAAAATGTTAGGATACTTGACCCTCGCTTTTGGTGCTCTTATCTTTAAAGTTTACTCCTTGTAAATTGCTATGAATTTTCACTCATCCTGTAATTTCCAACTGTAGGTAAGCTTCCCACAAGTAAAACAACCGTATTAGGTTGGACTTATTTAAAATAAATAAAATCACTTTGTGAGTTCTGAATTGAAAATAAGTGTGCTATGCTGAAACCTGAATGAGCTATGTAGCTGGCAAATATTCGGAAGATAAGGAGCGCCAGTGTCATTTTCATCGCTTTATCCGATAATAGATTACTCCCTCAAAGTTTCACAAATTTCATTGAGTTCATCCTCCCCGAAATAAATGGAAAAAGTGAAGATTTATTCAGGTTATACTTTATTTGCTGGAAATCTACTTTCCTTTAATTACGACACAACGGACGATGGAACGGTGAAGTATAAAGGAACAATTCTACCTCCGAGAAATCCGAAACTGAAGTCAAAACACTTCGCTCAAGATCAAACGGAAAAAGCGTTTCTAGCCCTGTTGTGTCGAAGAACCCGAGAATTGCAAGAAGAGTAAAAATCTTTACTTAATGATTCTCGGAGACGAAAATATCAAGTTCGCTATCCGTCTACATCCTCAATTTTCATCCTCGGTAAAGGCGAAGAGGCACTGAGGGTGGAAGGCGATAGTGCGAAAGAAGGAGGGACGGTCTGAAATACAAAGACAAATGAAGGGGAACACCGCAAGTGGGAGTTATGACAAATTCCTTTCAAACACTTCGATGCATCCGCTCGAGAAAACCTGATACTTCCATCTTCCTCCGCGAGAGGGTGCGGAGGGGAGGGATTCAATAGACTAGCGAGTTTCCTTCGAAAGAGAAGGAAAAAAGGGCGACGGCAATAAAAAAGAGAGTGTAATCCGCTGAGCTGTAAACGGAGAGTTATTGGACGTTGCACAAAAAATCGCGTATTCGTCTTTAAAGCGCAGCTTATTATTATAAAAAAACGAACTGAAGACGATCGTAGTCTCTTGCTGAAGGATGGGGGAAGCGGGAAAGGAAAAAGCCACCCTTTCATATTCTCAAAGAAGCAAAAACAACCTCTTCCCCCTGAAGGATCCTCTTTGGATACGCAGACTGTTTCATTTGGTTAATTCCCTTCCTCCCACTTTTCTCTACTCTTTTGTCTACTCACAGTCTGCGTGCGCAGTTGCGTGCAAAGAAAACTAGAGGGGTAAAAGGCGATCGCAGTATCACGGTTATCGAGGGGGATAATTTTGCCTCGCTTTCCTTCCGTGGGGATCTCTGTAGGAATTATGTACTTCGCCATTCCCCAAAAACCTATGCCTTGTGAATAAAGGCTAACTCCTCCTCATTCTTTCCATCGTATGGCCGCTATCCATGGCCGTCTCACAAGGGGTAACAATCTAAAGCAAATACCAATCCATAGAACCGAAATATATAATAAATCATTTCATGTCACTGCCTGCAGACAGTGGAATTCACTCCTCCTCATAGTTCAGAATTCTCCTTCCTTACCCTCTTTTAAAAAGCGTTATTCCAAACAACTCTTCCAGGAACAACATTGAATTGACACTAATCTAATCCATGCACTCTTATTCAGATTCTTCCTCTCACTTTCTTCTTTCCTCTTTTTATTTATCGTTTCTTTTCCCTTTAAATTTTGTTACGTCTTTCTTGTTAGCTATCCTGTGCATAAAAACATATCTTCTACATCTACATCTACATAAGTACCCTGCAAACCGCCTTTCGGCGTGTGGCAGGGGGTGCAAGCAAATCTTATAATAACTTCATATACGATTTCCATATGCTTTGACGATCTTCTTTGTAATTTTAAGGTTAATTTCATTGCTATGTCTGTACTTCACTGATTTCTTGATATCTATCGAAATTTATTACTATTCTCTACGTTTTAAACTACCTCTCTTTCTTTTTTTGTGATGAATTTTTTTCTGCGATCAAAATTTTTTTTATTGCATGTACATATTTTGTAGCTGACTATTGTTTTCTCTCTATATATAAATATATTTCACATTCTTTGTAATAGTTTGCAACAAGGGTTAAATGGAAGATGGGACTTAATAGTCGCAATTTCACCCAAGAAAGAGGTGTGTATGTATGTATTCTCTGCATTGTTACCTTTTTTTTATGGGATATTTTACTCTCTCGGAGCTTCCGAAAGACGATGAAGGATTTCGTTTGATAAAGACTAAATTTGAGTGACGTCGTAGTGATAGTCCGTAAGCTAGGCTGTGAAATATTTGAATAATTCCTTTCTATTTTCAGCGCTTATTAGAAGATTATTAGTACATTCCAAGGAGTATCAAGATGGAGGTATTTTGCAGCATCTATGGCGCTATATTTCTCTGAGTAGTCACTAAGGAGGGAAAAAAATCTAAAAGTTTCTTCCGTGATCCTTTTTTGCTATTACGTTGATTGCCTGGGAGTGGTATACATATACGCTGTGGACTTTTTGACGGAATGCATTATGAAACAGTAGGAAAATTAAGAAAAAATTCCGATAAAAACTGATTTGACGTCACTTGTTTTGATTACACCATGTTTACCATGAAGACGTGACATTCCCAAGGAAAAACAAACACGAAAAATGTCTGACCGGACCAGGACTCGAACCCGGAATCTTCCGTTTCCTGGGAAAATACTTTATCCAATTACATCGAGCCAGTACGTACTCTCAGGCCGTTTTTGGGGACTTTGTAGGCAAGTGCCTAATCCCCTTAAATGGGTAAAGCGTGCCCGAAAAGCGGAATATTCCAGGTTCGAGTTCTGGTCCGGTCAGACATTTTTCACGTCCGTTTATCCTTGGGATTTTTCTTAAGTGCACGCCCTCACGTGCAAAGTTACATTTAGCCTTTTTCTTGGGACATTACGCTGTTGTTTAACGTATTCCCCATACAAAGCATGTTTCGAGAGGGATTTTCAGCTAACATAAGCTCCAAAAAATGGATTTATGGAATGAGTTCCACGTTCCAAATGTTGTTTTTCACGATTTTCAGCAAATATAGTAAAACGTTAAATCTTGACAAGAGTAATCTGAAGTGTAATTGCTGTTCTTTCTCTATTTCAATGAAATATTGCTGATACACTTCGTGGCATTGCACCATGTTTTATTTGAAATTAAATTTAGACCATCAAAGCATGAAAATAACAAAATTATTGTGGTTAGTCCAAATAAATTTTGTAAATTTGGAGGCATAACGTTTTGAGAGCATCGATTTCTTTCCGAATCACGACCATTAACGAGTCAGAACTTACGTAAATTTGTTTTTCAGTTCAATTTTTACATTTATTTCAGAGTGAAATAAAACAACGTGATTTAATAAAGCAGAACGAGCGGTTTCAACTACTAGATTATCAGGTGAAGAGATTCCTGATGATGATTATCTAGTTGTTGAAACTGTTCGTTCCGTTTTATTAAACCACGTGGTACAAAGAGTTTTATTTCCTATAATGGAATTCCTCATCGACTACATTTATTTTGGGCGACACAATGCAAGTAATCGTCACAATTCTACATTTCCCGATACCTTATTTTTTACAGAAACCTTATTGGGAGTTAATTTTCCGATTTACTTCTTGCGTCTATTGAGCTCAACGGTAGAAGCAATTTAATGACAAAATATTGGAAGCTTTATTACTATGGTGAACTACATCTGCCTCTATATTGCTGTATGCTACGATGTACCTTTGCAATATCGGAACCTAATTAAGTAATCTTGAATCTTTTCACCTTCCTGTAATACTCGCTGATGGAGGTTATTTCCCTCGTCTCTTCTTTTCCTATCTTAGCTTCTCCTCCCAAATCGAAGCATCATGAGATTAAGATCAATCACACTACCCCCCACTTTTCCGTCTCGAAACCAATCTTTCAATGATATATTCGTCTAGTCGTTTCTTTCTCTTTCAAGTTTTTTTATTTTCCATCCTCTTCTCGGATTTTTCTTCGTCTTGGTTTCTCATAAAGGGAGTTGGTTACAAAAGAGCGAGAAACATATTTTCATTTTTATCTCCTCTATATCTCTCTTCCATTAATTCATCGCATTATATTTTCACCATCTTTCCATAATTTCCTTTTCTCGAGAATCTTCATATTTATTTCACGGTAACGCGATGCTTCTGAAAGATCAACAAGAGTATCCATACAGGACATTTTGCTGGTGTTTCCGTCACAGAGTATCTGTGCTTATCGTAAGAAAATTTCCTATGTAAACCTAGCCTGTTAAGTTGATTTCCAGACATAAAGGCATCAAGAAAGTAATTCTGTTTGATGACATAATATTTAACTTACTTAAAATGGCGTTGTAATCCTGTAGAGGTGGATGAGTAATTTGTTAGAAATCAGCTCGAGTAAAATTTTGTAATTTTAGTAATATAA
>KZ308415.1:526086-558480 GCA_000376725.2 Ladona fulva
TATTCATTTTGCATAGGGTTTATTGTATCTAAATTGTTGAGAAAACGTTACGTAAATTTGTGACTACCATTCCTCCGGATCCATACGTATGTACATATTGAAGGATGGGACGGAGCGACTTCGTTATCTAGAAGTAGGGAAGCAAATTTGACAACTTTTTCTATGCAGGTTTTATTGCACTTATCTGGCTTGAAATATCACCCCGCTCTTCAGAAAATGGAATTCTGAAGATTCCATATTCATTTCTATTTGCGTGTTATCCAAGCTCAAATTTCTGCTCAATTCTTACTTTCACTTTCACTTTCCCTCGCATTCAGTGCTTCATTCCTTTCCCTTTTTTTACATAATGTTTCACGTTCCATCTCAATTATTCCCAATTCCTCGGTTTTGTGGCACTTCTTGTTAAATAAACAAGCTAAATTAGGGGGAATTCCTATCGTGCATTCCAGTCATACTGGAAAGAGCGTATATATGGCAGATATAACCGTATCGTGTTTTACAAGCATGGATGTTAAATTCGCAAGATTTCATTCGTGACAAATTTTTTCCCGTACAAAATTCACTATTGAACGATGGTACTTATCCGTTTCTCCACATCATGCAGTTGAAACTAGAAGCATGGTTTTTATTCAGTTATGTTTTGAAGGAAAACATGGTGGTGTTCAGAAGGCAGTTGCAGAATTAGAAAGTTAATGTAGATATTATCAACTATGGGAATGAAGAATATACCTGAGTCTATGAGAATCTTACCTTAAGGTTGGAATGACTTTCCATTTTATGAAATATTGTCTTATAAATAGCTGATCAAGGATGCATTACGAGGACAATATAGATAATTACATTATTTTCACGATGAATGTAGCTCATATCTTTCGCGTCACATGCAGTGGGTCTAATTAATACTATCCTTTATCACACTAATTGATTTATCGAAAATACTGTTACCAAAGAATTACCTAATAGTTGATAACAGTTAATTTTAATCTCGAAAGAATTAATACAAAAATTTAGAGAAATGAGAAACACTGTTATTTGAAATATTTAACAATTTCATAATAACATGCCCCGTATAGTTGTTACTTACATTAAGAGATGATTAAATTTTGATGCACAAAAACCGTCAATTCTGTACGCGAATTGTAATCATATAAGCGGATCTGAGCAATTTGTCTCGGGTGCAAAACTATACTGATTTTTCATTTGCACTTATTACTGAGTAATTTGGGAGTTGACCGATGGGGTCTGCTCGTAAGGTAGAAAGGGTAAGACGAAGTGAGAAATCATTAAAAGATATGCTTGAATATTAGCAGCGGAGATGGGTAACTGATTGCATGAGCGTGGAATAAAATAGTTTCATCATTAATAGATACTACTTTACAGAACGTCACAGGCTAGAAGTATCGTTGGAAAAGACAAGAAGCAATTTTTGCAAGTGACACGGAGATTTATCACCATCAAACAGACGGAGACGGGACCGGAAGGTATCCGAGAAGTAGCACGGAATAATACAGTCAAGAAACAAGTGCAAGTTGCAACTGAGAAGCAAGAGGACTACGAAGGACAAGCTGATGGCGTCATTGGAAGACTCCCCCGATGGATCGAAGCGTAGAGCCGAGAAGGATTTTATATAGAAATGCATTAGTAATGAAAGAGCTTTCTAGATGCCCAAGGAAAGCACGCCCATTAATGGATTGCGCTTAATCGACTTTCCCGAGCTGCGTATTATAGTTGCGCTCTCATATCTCGCCTGCTATTGCGTCGACTGTAATCAGACGGAGAAGAGCGGAGTTTATGATGTAAAGGATTACGTCACATCCTTTCTAGACCGCTCGACTCATCGAAACCTCCCCTTCTTCCCCATTCCCTCGAAAACACATCCTTTATCCTTTGCACGCGCCGTGCCTCCTTTCACCTCCCACTTTCACTATTCTTACACTCCTTCCTCTTTAATCATTTCGCACTTCATTTTCTGCTCTCTCAATCTCTTCGTGTTTCCCCTTTTTCTACGCTTCTTTTTTCCTTTTTCCCGCTCTTCCGCCTTCGCTCCTCTTCCTGTGGTTATCTCTCGTCACTCGTCCCTATAATTTCCCGTCTCAGCTCCGTCTCGTCGATTCCCCCTCCTTGCGCCCCATCCAATCCCTTCACCTGCCTTTCTCTCGTTTTCTCCTTCTCTCGCGGATTCACAGTCTCCCGTTTTGTCACTCTCTCTCTCTCCACCCATTTCTCTCCATTTCTCCTACTCGCTATCTCTCTCAATGTATATATCTCTCAGATTCAATCCCCTTCCTTTTTCGTTCACTATCATTCTATTTTCTTTACCTTTACGGCTACTTTCTCACTCTACATTCTCATAATAGAGCTCACGTACTTTCATCTAACCCATTCTGATAGTACTGTTCCTTCGCACCCTTTTTATTATTCTGAATTTCTCGCCTAGCCGGTATTCGTTTCCTTATCCTTCTCGTTTTCTGTTCATCTCCCATACCTTATCCCCCCTTTTATCCCTAAATACTGAATGATCTCTCTGTTCCATCGGTCCCTTGGTCTTCTTCTTGGTCTCTTCACGTCTCTTGGTATCCAGTTCAGAACTGCTGATGTCCATCGGTTGTCGTTTCTCCTTGCAACATGGCCTGCCCACATCCATTTCAGTGATCTTACCTTATCTATGATGTCTGTCACTCCTGTTATCTTCCTAACCCAGGTGTTGCGTTTCCTGTCTCTTCTTGTGATTCCAAGCATACATCGTTCCATACTTCTTTGTGTAGTCTGAAGTCGCTGGGTTATTGCTGCGTTTAACACCCATGTTTCACTTCCATATGTCAAAACTGGTAGAATGCATTGGTTGAAGACCTTTCTCTTCAAGACCATTGGCATTTTCGACTTCAGAATATGGGCGTTTCTTCCGAAGGCACTCCAGCCTAGTTTCATTCTTCGATTCACTTCATTAATCCTGTTTTTCTCTCCTGTCGTAACCAGTTGTCCCAGGTAAGTGTACTCTGAACAAACATCAAGGGGTACCTCTTGTAGTAGGATTGGTACTTGTGCTGCAAAAGAATTATACATTACCTTAGTTTTCGATAAGTTTATCCTGAGTCCTATTTTCTGCCCAGCCGCGTTCAGTTCTTGAAGTCTTGATGCTAGATCTTCACCGTTGGTTGCGAAGAGTACTATATCATCTGCGAAACGCAAATGACTGATGTGCTCTCCATTGATCCGTAGGCCTCTTTCCTCCCAGTCTAAGGTTTTAAAGACTTCTTCCAGAACGGCTGTAAAAAGAATTGGTGAAAGGCAGTCGCCTTGTCTCACTCCCTTCTCAATCCGGAATTCCTCTGTTTCTTCATGCAGCATTACAGAGGCTGTGGCGTCCTTGTAGATGCTGCGTAGAAGTTGGATGTACTTTGTATCTATCCCTTGTTTCCCCAGTGCCTCCAGTGTGGAGGAGGTACTTACCGAGTCAAAGGCCTGGGCATAATCCACGAAGCAGAGTACTAGTGGCATCTCGTATTCGTTCATTTTGCTGATAATTTCTTGCAGCGTGTGGATGTGGTCCATAGTGCTGAATCCCTTGCGAAATCCAGCTTGTTCTCTGGGCTGGGCAGCTGCCAGGGACGTCTAGACGTGCAGCTATTACTCTCTCATGAACGTTTTGTAAATAACAGGAAGGAGGCTGATGGGGCGGTAGTTCTTCAAATCTTCCTTGCTGCCTTTCTTGTGCAAAAGGACAATCTGCATGGTTCCATTCCTTCGGAATTCTCCCTTGTCTAAGGCAATTAGTGAATAACTGCGCTAGGACATGAGATTATTCTGTAACACCAAGTTTCAGACATTCTGCTAAAACTCCATCTGCTCTTCCTGCCTTTCCATCCTTCATCTTCTTGATGGACTCTGTTACTTCTTCTGGGAGAATAGAGGGGGGATTTTCTGAGTTTTGTGTTTCTTCTTGGATTTCCTCTTCAAAATTGTATAAGTTGGTGAAATATTTTGTTCTGTCCTCAGTATTGCTTGTCTATTGGAAGTTGTTGTGCCATCTTCTTTCTCGACAACCAAGATTTGTTTCTTTCCCATTGCTAGGCGTTGTCTGACCCTCTTCATGCTTTTGTTGTTCTCTATAGCCTCTAGCACAATTATTTCGTTAAAATTCCTTGTGTTTGTACGTATGAAAAATCATCATTATCAGCTATTTTCAATCCGACGTCGGATGTAGGCCCCCCCGAGCGCTTTTCAATTCTCTCTATTCTGAGCTTCTCGTTGCCAGGTTACCTCTAGGTACTTGATGGTGTTTCAGTTCCATAGGTTTTTTCTTCTTCTTCTTGTTTTCTTCACATCTCTTGGTATCCAGTTTAGAACTGCTGATGTCCATCGGTTGTCGTTTCTCCTCGCAATATTACCCGCCCACATCCATCACCATCATCTTTGTACCGCTATCATCGGACCTGCTACTGTAACAGAATTGAGTGAAATCCGAGGAAAATGAAGTATGCTTTCTCATTTAAAGTATGTCTTTTCACGTTGTATGTCTGATCACATAGATTTTACTCCTTTATTTGCTTGATTTTCAACGTTTTTTAGTGATGTGTTTTTTTGGTAGAATATTTGTTATCGAGCCCTTCCTTCACATGTTTTGTCTGTTTTCGTTATCATTATTACCCCTCCTCCAAACTTTGTCCGTAATCCACGTTTCCCTCACCCATTTCGCCTCCCCTCTGTCCTCCCTGCACGCGCTCCCATTCTTCCTTCCCCTCTCTCTTCCTCCCACGCCTTCTCCGCCCCTCAAATTCCCCTCTCTCAGGCCCCCTCACATCCCATTTCACCGTCCACTCAGCTCAGACCGCGCGCGCACATCCTTCGACTTGCATTGGTTCCTGCCATTCCCATTTTTTCGGAGATTTGGTGGAGAAAGGGAAAGGACGGAAGGGTGGATGGTTTTTGCGGAACCGAATAGGATGACGAGTACTCCTTTTTTAAAATTTCTTTCAGCTCGCAGAGCGGGAGAAAGTTGGCCTTATTCATTTGTTTATTTTCATTTTCGTTCGGGGATGTTATTTAGGGCGGGCCCAATTAATTCGCCGGGGAAGCAAAACTCTCGAGAATTAGGAATTCGGGATAGGGTCGGGGTTTGTCCTTTGTGAGGAAAGAATCGGTTTCGCGATTTTGGGGCAGTAATTGGGTGTTGCGCTACGTATTTCGGGAGCATTAAGATCACTGAGGTATGTATTAGCGTAATACTGTGGATGAGAATGGAATATGAACGGAGTATTCGGGATTTTTTCTCTGAAATACCATCATGCTGCGCTTCAGTTTAGCTTTGCTTATATTAAAATAGTACTGATAATTTATTTCGTCACGGCTACATTCACGAACACAAAGCAAGATTTGTATTGAACCGGTAACGTATCAAACGAAAATTAGAGAAGAAAAATTAATATTCACAACATCACTCATCTTTCCCTTTGTTACATTGAAAATTAAAATAAATTTTTGGGTGAATTGAAACAAAGTTCACATGACCTAAAAGAACATATCTGGAGGTCACACAACTGTTTACATAGAGGGATATCGCATGAAATTTAAATGGAAGTTGACATCGTATAACTTTTCATAAATATATATCAAAACTAAAGTTAAGTCAATCACTGCTTCCAGCATGATATATCATGTAAGATTGCCTTAAAAACTATGTTCACTTTTACCATATTTTTGCAAAAAGTGTTTAAATATTTTATTTTACAATTTTATGCCCACGTAATACGGGGTTCTTTGGAACATACTTGAACAATGTATCGGCTACAGTAACTCGTTATTCCTCCTCGCGTCATAGTTTTGCTGTGATTTGCTATTTTCAGACGGTCTTATTTTAATGTACATAATTTATTAATTCTTTTTTTTTCAAAATTTAAATAGGCTGATATTGAAACTATACTTTATAAAGGACTGAGACGTGGGAAAGGTTTCATTACTTGTACGTCAAGGCGTGCAACTGAAAAACCTAGGATAAGCAGAAATGGAAAACATCGACTTCTCTAGGACCCGAACCCAGGTCTTTCACTTTCCGGGCATGTGTTAAATGTGAGCCCAATGATTCGATCTTCTTTCCGAAAAGTGGAAGACCTGGATTCGAGTTCTGCTCATGTCGATATTTTTCACTCCTGTTTATCTTGGTAAATAGAAAATAATTATTTTTTTATTTAAATTTAAGGAGGTTTTTTAATATGTTATGCTTACTTAGTGCAATTAAAGTCACTAAGAAACAAAACAATTGATGAGCCTGAGACTGCTCAAAATTAAAAAATAACGTTGAACCGTATTGAGCGAGTGTGATCCGGCGAGCTCTCGCCTCTGAATTTGACTGATGTTGATTACAGTTTAGGTACTTCTTGGGACCTTCTGATGCACTCTGTTCTTAGGATTTAATTTTGAAAAGGTGGAGCTGATTCGATGTATAGGCGCATAAGGATACAATTTTAGGGATATTGATGTCACAGAAAATTGTAAACACTTGTTTTCTTTTATCATTTCATTATGGAGACGTGAGAGGAAACTTTTCTAAAGTATTTTCGACTTATAATTGAAATAATAATGAGCAAATGGGTTGAATAATTTAATTGGCTACCCAACTCCTGCAGGACACTTAGAGTTGTCAATATTGATAAATTTTAATGAGATAATTTTAGATTTTGCCTTGAACATTGATCTGTGTAGATTTTTCTGGCAATTCAGGGTATCATCGTTCCATATTTCTTTGTGTTATTAATGAGCAAAGGGTTATTGCTGCGTTTAACACGCATGTTTCACTTCCATATGTCAAAACTGGTAGAATGCATTGGTTGAAGACCTTTCTCTTCAAGGTCTATTAGTTTGAGTTATATATTTGTTATTAGTACTCTTCTCTGTAGAATTTTGTTACCTATTCCAGCATTTCTGAAATCAATCTTTTCCCATTGATTTCTGTAATTTGAGAGCAACGACGATATTATACGCTGGTATTAAAATTTAGAGAGTAATAAACGCTTTATATCACTATATACCACTTTCGATAAATATATTACTTACCAGTGTGTCGTATACAGACGATATATATTTTTACATTACCAACACCAGTGAGAAGGATAAAAAAGTAGTAAACATTTGATTGTGTTATTAAATAGAACTGCGATTTCACTGACTATATAAAGGGAGTTCCATCAACAGGTTATCGGTGAGACTCCTTTGGTGAGCATTAGGATATTTTCAGGGAACTCTTTACGTATCGATCATTTCGTTTAAAGGAGAAGTAATGTAATAAAAAGCAAGAGGAAATCGCCTTAAACGTGATTAGGTTACGATTCGGTGGAGAATATCATTTAATCGAAAGGTTAACCTTTGAAGAGCTTTCTGAAGACTTATCAACGAGGTGGCTTAAAGTCCATTGCGCTTTTCAGATGGTCGATTTCTGCAGTTTTCTATCTCTATTATAATGTGTAAACTCTTAGTGTAAGTACTAACTATTCGCAAAATAAAATTTGAGACACAGATAAATGACCGTCATATTCTCATTTTGATCATTCATTGTATAGATATAAATTAATGTTATTTGAAATTAAATTAGATATAGATGTCTTACTATGATGAATGTATTCATTTTGCACAGGGTTTATTGTATCTAAATTGTTGAGAAAACGTTACGTAAATTTGTGACTACCATTCCTCCGGATCCATACGTATGTACATATTGAAGGATGGGACGGAGCGACTTCGTTATCTAGAAGTAGGAAAGCAAATTTGACAACTTTTTCTATGCAGGTTTTATTGCACTTATCTGGCTTGAAATATCACCCCGCTCTTCAGCAAATGGAATTCTGAAGATTCCATATTCATTTCTATTTGCGTGTTATCCAAGCTCAAATTTCTGCTCAATTCTTACTTTCACTTTCGCTTTCCCTCGCATTCAGTGCTTCATTCCTTTCCCTTTTTTTACATAATGTTTCACGTTCCATCTCAATTATTCCCAATTCCTCGGTTTCGTGGCACTTCTTGTTAAATAAACAAGCTAAATTAGGGGGAATTCCTATCGTGCATTCCAGTCGTACTGGAAAGAGCGTATATATGGCAGATACAACCGTATCGTTTTTTACAAGCATGGATGTTAAATTCGCAAGATTTCATTCGTGACAATTTTTTTTCCCGTACAAAATTCACTATTGAACGATTGTACTTATCCGTTTCTCCACATCATGCAGTTGAAATTAGAAGCATGGTTTTTATTCAGTTATGTTTTGAAGGAAAAGGTTCAGAAGGCAGGTTCACCAGGTTTTGGTGTTCAGAAGGCAGTTGCAGAATTAGAAAATTATTGTAGATATTATCAACTACGGGAATGAAGAATATACCTGAGTCTATGAGAATCTGACCTTAAGGTTGGAATAACTTTCCATTTTATGAAATATTGTCTTATAAATAGCTGATCAAGGATGCATTACGAGGACAATATAGATAATTACATTATTTTCACGGTGAATGTGGCTCTTGTATCTTTCGCGTCACGTGCAGTGGGTCTAATTAATACTATCCTTTATCACACTAATTGATTTATCGAAAAGATTGTTACCAAAGAATTACCGAATAGTTGATAAGAGATAATTTGAAGCTCGAAAGAATTAATACAAAAATTTAGAGAAATGAGAAACACTGTTATTTGAAATATTTAACAATTTCATAATAACATGCCCCGTATAGTTGTTACTTACATTAAGAGATGATTAAATTTTGATGCACAAAAACCGTCAATTCTGTACGCGATTTGTANCGCGATTTTGGGGCAGTAATTGGGTGTTGCGCTACGTATTTCGGGAGCATTAAGATCACTGAGGTATGTATTAGCGTAATACTGTGGATGAGAATGGAATATGAACGGAGTATTCGGGATTTTTTCTCTGAAATACCATCATGCTGCGCTTCAGTTTAGCTTTGCTTATATTAAAATAGTACTGATAATTTATTTCGTCACGGCTACATTCACGAACACAAAGCAAGATTTGTATTGAACCGGTAACGTATCAAACGAAAATTAGAGAAGAAAAATTAATATTCACAACATCACTCATCTTTCCCTTTGTTACATTGAAAATTAAAATAAATTTTTGGGTGAATTGAAACAAAGTTCACATGACCTAAAAGAACATATCTGGAGGTCACACAACTGTTTACATAGAGGGATATCGCATGAAATTTAAATGGAAGTTGACATCGTATAACTTTTCATAAATATATATCAAAACTAAAGTTAAGTCAATCACTGCTTCCAGCATGATATATCATGTAAGATTGCCTTAAAAACTATGTTCACTTTTACCATATTTTTGCAAAAAGTGTTTAAATATTTTATTTTACAATTTTATGCCCACGTAATACGGGGTTCTTTGGAACATACTTGAACAATGTATCGGCTACAGTAACTCGTTATTCCTCCTCGCGTCATAGTTTTGCTGTGATTTGCTATTTTCAGACGGTCTTATTTTAATGTACATAATTTATTAATTCTTTTTTTTTCAAAATTTAAATAGGCTGATATTGAAACTATACTTTATAAAGGACTGAGACGTGGGAAAGGTTTCATTACTTGTACGTCAAGGCGTGCAACTGAAAAACCTAGGATAAGCAGAAATGGAAAACATCGACTTCTCTAGGACCCGAACCCAGGTCTTTCACTTTCCGGGCATGTGTTAAATGTGAGCCCAATGATTCGATCTTCTTTCCGAAAAGTGGAAGACCTGGATTCGAGTTCTGCTCATGTCGATATTTTTCACTCCTGTTTATCTTGGTAAATAGAAAATAATTATTTTTTTATTTAAATTTAAGGAGGTTTTTTAATATGTTATGCTTACTTAGTGCAATTAAAGTCACTAAGAAACAAAACAATTGATGAGCCTGAGACTGCTCAAAATTAAAAAATAACGTTGAACCGTATTGAGCGAGTGTGATCCGGCGAGCTCTCGCCTCTGAATTTGACTGATGTTGATTACAGTTTAGGTACTTCTTGGGACCTTCTGATGCACTCTGTTCTTAGGATTTAATTTTGAAAAGGTGGAGCTGATTCGATGTATAGGCGCATAAGGATACAATTTTAGGGATATTGATGTCACAGAAAATTGTAAACACTTGTTTTCTTTTATCATTTCATTATGGAGACGTGAGAGGAAACTTTTCTAAAGTATTTTCGACTTATAATTGAAATAATAATGAGCAAATGGGTTGAATAATTTAATTGGCTACCCAACTCCTGCAGGACACTTAGAGTTGTCAATATTGATAAATTTTAATGAGATAATTTTAGATTTTGCCTTGAACATTGATCTGTGTAGATTTTTCTGGCAATTCAGGGTATGGATATATGAATATAAAAAAGACATATTCCTATATAATATTTGACTGAAGGATTTGGGATTTGCAATACACCTAGAGAAAATTTATTGAGCGCAAAGCACTAAATTTTCCGTTTTAAATAAGCAGTAAGAGTATATCGATGTTAAATATTTTCCCAAAGAGAAACAGACATGAAAAAAGTTTGACGGCCACGGTTCCATCAGACTTTTTTCATGTCCGTTTCTCCTTGGGAATTTTCCTAGGTGCACGCCTCATCGTGCCAAGTCACCAAAACCCTTTTCCTTGTCTATTAAATATTTTATTGAATTATAAGCTTCATGGTTGATATTGTTATTTATACTTGACAGAGTGCCGAATTTTTATATCAGTTTTATGAATATGATATTAGGTATTTATTTAAAAAAATATTTTGGTTGTAACTTTATTCAAGAGGTCTTTATTTCTATTTCATGTCTTCTATTGATTTATTCCATTACGTCATACAGAAAGTCGAAGAAAAGATTTAAGGGGCTCTGAGATAGGCAAGTGAGTAGTGCGTTTGTCTTTGGCGTAAACTGCATCGGGTTCGATTCCCGGTGAGAGCTCACGTGTACAAAATGACCTCGGCTGTCAAAACACTCTTAAAAATGCAATTGCCAAGAAAAGATTCAAAAATTAATTCGACCGCATCGAATATTAAATAGATATTAAACGTTGTTTTGCATATCCATTTAGTTATCAGTAAGTCTCTACTGAGAAAGATCTGTACGTTTCTTTTCAGCATTTATTTGGGTAGTATATGTGTACGTGTGAATAGAGCTAGTCTTCCGTCATTCAAAGAGTAGACGTACGTCTTTCTGCAAAGGCCTTCTCCCTTTTCCGCAAGATGATTCCATGGCCATTTTCCTCGGATGATTCTCTTATGTCGTTCAATCATGCAAATTCGCAGAGCTGCTTTCGAGGGAGACGTCCATCTAAATGGCAGCAACAGTTTCAGACACGCTTACGCACTAACGGATTGGAATACAAAGATTAACTCAGCGCCTTGTAGCGGTCTTATGCCTCTGCAAACCAGAGTAAAAGTCGACGTGAAATATTGAGATTCACTCTTTTCGTAATAGTAGGCCTACATTTGATCGGTATTCGCTTTTCTGATACCGATATTTAGGCGAATTTCAAAAGAATCGTCTTTATAGCTCCTAATTCTATAATTTAAAAATCAATCAAGTCAAAAATTGATTAAAATTTTAATGAAGTTATGGTTTAATGGTTTATGAGTTTATGGTTTGATGAACCTATTTTCAAGATTTTGATGCCAAAGTTTTATCAAAAATGTTGGTTTGAACAGTAAAAATTAGGTTTGAATAGATAAAATTGTATGTAAAATCAAATTATGTCATATTTGAAGTAGAATTTGGTGATGACTTGGTTGTGTTGCAGACAATAATTATTAATCACAGATATCACGCATATATAATCCAGCATTTCTGCGCACGGCCCCATGAACGAAAAACGAAACAAGGAGGTGCATCTCCAAATGTGCAGTTGAGCGCATGACTGCCTTTTTAAATAAATCGGGACGTTCGCATTTCGCCGACCATTTACTCGACATGAGTCACTCTTCCTCATTCTCTCCCATCATTCTACACTGTGGGGTGAAAGGGATGAAGCTGAACTTCCTTGAAGAACTTCATGTTCACCTCCATAACTGCCATTCTTTTCAGCTTGCTAATGAGTTCTTTTTTTCTAACAACCGTTCACCACTCCTAACTGCCCTTCAACCACATTTATCCCCCCCTCCCCCCTTTTCAATACATTGATGTTTGTCAACGGTTTTCCTCACTTTGTTTCCCCCCTTTTTCCCCCTCCCCTCTCACTCCCATGTACTTTACAACGTCTTTCTCCTTTTCCTGACAGTTCTGAGGATGGTGTAGACTAACGCTGAAACCGGTAAACGTTATTATAAAAATTTTTGTGGATTGGTTGAAGTTTTGAATTAAATATTTTAACTATGTAATTCCACTATGTATCGCTAGATACCATTAATTACGAAACAAAGTTATCTCCAAAACCTCACAAGATAGATCAAAATGGGTTTCAAATTTTATATTAGCATGAATACTGAAAAAAAAGCAAATAACATACATTAGAAGTAAATATTTACGGATTTTTTTCAGTGTAGTTGAATAAAAGGTCTCCCTATATTTAAATGTATCCTACATATGACTCTGTGTCGGGCGAGCTTGAGACTAAATAGTCCCTACTACAGTTAATCTATTGCTAAAGAATGATAATATGGAAACGAATGCAATCATAAATAAATTATAACGCGAGGAAAAGGGTTAGTTGTGGCTTTTCACGTAAAAGTGTGCACCTAGATAAATTCCTGAGGAGAAACGGATATGAAAAAGTCTGATGTGATCCGGACTAGAAATAGGGTCTCTTAGTTCCTGGTTGGTTGCTCTGGCCATTGATCTATCCGCCCAGAACATATAGATATGCCGTTCTGGAAACTTTGTAGGCAAGGACGTATGAGTATGAGCCGACTGAGCGGCATCGTTCACAGCCACGGCCTCATAGAGGCACCGAACATACAAAGGGATGGAAAGAAAAACCCCCCTTAAGGGCGTACGCTAGGAAAAGGGTTAGTTGTGGCTTTGAACGCAAAGGCGTGCACCAAAAAAAAATCCTCAAGGAAGATATATGAGAAAAACCTTAGCCTGAAGTCTCCCGAACGGCAAGTCTATATATTTTGGTCGGATAGGTTGATGGGCAGAGCAACCCGAAATTGGGAGACCCAGGTTCGAGTCTAGGTCAATTCAGAATTTTTCATGTCTGTTTCCAGACGGGAAAGTATTACACTATTAGAAGTTAAGAAAATATTCCTATAAATAAAATATACTGTAAACTAGTGATTCAAGTTCTCAAAGTATTGCACACAATGGGACAATGGAAGAGATAGAAGTGTTAAAAAGGAAAAATATGCTAAGAATATTGGAAGAGTCACGTGAGATATGAATTTCAGGTTAGAGGCAAAATATTTTGGGGAAATAATAATATATTCTCAGTCTACTCAATTAGTGGTATAAAATTTACAGGGCACAGGGGAATTAACAAGATTTTATTGGTTAATGCATCCCTGGAGAAAAGTCTGAAGCAGTTCAATGGAAGACTGAAGTTGTGTGTATTAAGTAGAATAAAGTATATGATCAGCCATTCATTAAATACTTACAATAATTCCCTCTTTAATAACATTTATAAAAAAGATTAATTGCAGCGTTTTCTATCTGCTAATGAAATGCAATGACCGTCAAAAATCCATAGCTTTCATGTACAACAAAAAATATAGAAAGCATTAAAAACTTAGAGTACCTAGTTAGAAGATTAGCTAGATAATAAAATAAAACACCTTTCAACTAAAAGTCTCGGATGGATTGAAATTAACGAAAAGATGAGTGGATCATCCCCATTATACTTTTTGAAAGCACGAGAATTTTGGAATGAATATTTAACAGCTGAGAATTTGTCGGGAAGAGAAAGGCCAAATGAAAAGGCCGTGCGTTAAAAACGAAGTTCTTCCTACGCTATATATTTCAGATATTTCTATCTAGATGATCGACATAGGGAGTGAAATCTGGGGTTATTTTATTATGAGTCTGAAAAAATGTATATGTATAATAAAAATCCATAGGGAGAAGAAGTTTGCTCTAGAGAAAGAAAGTTCTTGAGAAAGTGATAAGAAATAAGCAATAATCGAACATCCAATTAACCGATTAAGACTGAAAGTATCAAATGTTGAATTATGGTGAAAATGAGTGTGTGAGAATCGGACAAATAACTTGGGTATGGCGCAGTTTTCATTCTAAGTATAATTAAATTGCTAACGATTTAATATATAATTCGATGTTCGTGGTATCCAATTTATCAGTCCGATGTTGGACCTTAAAATTACAACGAATCCATGCGTTGAAAAGAAAAAAAAAATGTATAAATAAATACCGTGTGTAGTTTTTAAAAGTGAAAGGAATGTTTCCCTAATGGGTCGCCTTTATCCTATTTACTAATTAAATCGATTCTGCGACCTCACTTCAGGGAGAGAATCGAACCGAGGGAGCGAATAAATGCTTTTCCCTAAATACCTTAGTTCTTTGTTCTAGCAGGAAAAGCAGCTTTAAGTTTAATTTTCGTTATCTTTAGGCTGATTAAGCTTCTCTTGGTGTTGTGCTTTTCATAGCATGTGCAGGTATGAAAGTGCTTAACTTGCAATCATAGTTTCAGAAGATGAATTTAAAAAAATCATGGTAGCTTTCATTTTACACAAATGGTATCGTAATTTTGTGTGTCTAGGTCGGTTGTAAAGATTTCTTCTCGTGTGGACTTTGGACGATTTTAGATTTAAAAGCTTTAAAAAGTACTTGAAAGTTGCGAAATTCGTCGTCAAATCGGGGCTTGGTTCCTGTTTATAATGAATGTAGATCAAGTACGATAAAAAAAGTTAATAAACATCAATCATACGCCAGGAAATACATAACGGGTGCACAATTTTGTACTGTGATGTTTCTAGCACATCCGTCTGTTATCATACTCTTTTATCGGCAGCATTATGTATTTTTCTCTTCCTTGGACTTCAATTCGAACATATGAACATGAATCAATAGATTTTATTACCTTTAATTAATCAAATAACATGATTATTCTGTTGCTTATTTTTATAGGTAAGAGATTCTGGTATTTTATGATACGACTACCATGTTACAGGAAAAAAAGATCCATCTGTTAGTCTTTAGAGAGGACAATGGAATATCTTTAGAAATAAATGAGGTGGGCATCTTCAAACTCGATAAAGTGCAGTAGTAAAATGTTTTTCAAAACCATTAGGAAGATAGTGTGGGATACTTTTATCATTTTAACCTTTTCTAATGCGCCCAAACTTTGCTACAATAATGAGGCTTTTGTAAAAAATGTGTTCATTGAATAAACTGCCTAGGGAAATTACTCTTCGTAGCAAGAGTTAAGGTACTAACGTAAATATTGCTATTCGCTATCATACCATGCTCGATAAAACTTAAAATACTACTTTTGCTATTCATTTAATAGAACTTTCAGGAAGCTGAAAGTTGAAAAGCTTTGAATAAAATAAGAGTTGAAGTTAAAAAATGAAAACGGTGAAGATAAGAAGGGTAACCTTTTTAAGATCATCCCATCGGATCATTTTAATTGCTAAGTTTAGAAAAAATGCTCTATTTTTTTCTTAATTGCCGCAAAGCTCTTACTTTGGAACAGGATTTAATACATTATAAACTAAAAGAGTTCCATTTGCCTCCAACTAATCCTTAATGAGAGGTTCTTGAAAAACAAAACCACGCATATTTCCTTGTCGCACTGACATGAGGAACACTTTAAAAATTATTGACTCGAGCAATGTAAAAATGCAAACTTGTTTTCCAGAGGTACTTAAAGAGATAACTCAGAAAGAGAGATCCTGATGTAGTATATAAGTATTGCAATAGTCGGATAAAATATGCCAGGTTTTATACGGAGTTGAGAATGTCGATAATCTAACGCTTTGGGATGAAAATTAACTACCGCGAGCGGGCGGAACCGAGTTGAGGAGGCAGAATGGGAAAGGAATTAGAAAAAATCTACCATACTTTGCTAGAAATTCGCACGCGGTAAAAGGGAGAGAATTTTCCGAGGAATAAAAGAGCGAAATAACGAGTCGATTTTTTCATTTTATCCAAAAGGAAAGTTGCGGACCAAAGGAAAAAATGCCCCCGACCGTGACGGAGTAAGAGCGGATAAAAAGTGGCGATAATAAGTCCCGTTGAAATCGAGGCATAACGTAATAGAATTGCATTGGTTTAGTCGCATTAAAGAGGGTTATTTTGGGGGACTGAAATGGTGAACAGTGAAATGGCGGAGAGAGCCACAGCGAGAGAGGGAACGAGGCGTAATGGAAGCATGTGGATCATGAAGTAAGACTCCAATGCATGAAACTAAACGTAGCGAGAGATGTTTACTGATAGCTGTTGCTTAAATATGGGATATGTATTTATGTATGACTTTGTAGTACTTTGATGAAGTTGGATGCATGTAAATATTTCGGTTTTCTGTGAATGTGCAGGAGAAGAATTTCTAAAAATACTTGTGAATCTGCAATAACGAAGATGAAAATTACGTAGATATAAGTTTCGTTATCAATATAAAAAACCAAAAAGCAATTGTCTTCTGAACTCAAGTTCAATTTATATTATGTGCTAGCATGGTATTGCAGGTTTTGCTTTTGTAAACGTTGTAAACTTACTGATATTTATGCTTATAATATGCCTTCTTGTGGCATTTGTACAAATATCTAAGACAATTTCAACTATCATATTTCCTTTTTCAAAGTTATCGTTAATATCGATATAAAATTTTCAAATTATTCGAATTTTAAACCAGCAAACTATGTGTCCTAGCGCTTCAATATGGCTGAATAAATTACACGGAGCAGGTCTCTGGAGCTTATAGGCAGTTAGGAACCACTCAAAGAAACTGTTAGCTTAAAAATACGATCGTCTACCGGTTTTCTAATTTTTCTATCAGATCATATCTCACGAGAAATTGCAAGATCTCTTTTAAATTTTGCAATCACGCAACGATTGAGTTATGCAATCGTTAGCGCAGCTTTACGAGCGCAACAAAGAGGGCAAACTTCCCAGCTTTATTTTGCGTGATATATATTAACGGCTTTAAAAAGGGCCCGCACACGCACAGACGGGCAAAGGGACAGATATATAGTCATAGGGAAAGTACGGAAAATACCCCTTTTTGCTACTCAATAAACAACCGTAACGACACATGCATCAGCGAAATAAATCTCGCGGTCGAAATTTTCCCACGAACTCAATACTTTCTCCATAACTCGCAAGCGCGGAAAAGCGAAACTGTTGAAAAGGAGGAACGGCTGAGGCAGGAGCGTGGAATGGAGAAACACAGGATAGTCTGGGATGACACGGTGAGAAAGGGGCGGAGGAGACGGGGATAGCCGTAGGGGGCTGGCTGCCGGCTGGGCCCGGATGGGTTGTCGGGACTCCCCGATCGAAATCCCCCGATTTGCAAACACCTACCCAAGGTCGTCTGGGTCGGCCCTACCCCCTCCCAGGCCCCTCTCTCGACCTCAACCCCGGCTTCCCCTCCGCCGCCGCCGACTAGCCCTCCTTCCATTCCCGCTTATCGGGGAAGTCCCCTACTCGCGCTCCTTTTTACCAGCACCCTCCCGGGAGCTGTGTAGGCTGCCCGCAGCGCAGACCAGTCGTATGGGTTGCCTGCCCTCCACGGGGATTCTAAGCTCTTCTTTTTCTCAGTTCTTTTCGTTTTTTACCCTCCGGATCTTTTGTGTCTTCTTCGTTTTCTTCGGTTTTCTTTTTTACTCATTTGCCTCATCTATTTTTCAATGCGACGGGTCGACTTATTCATACGTCCTTTCGCTCATAGGTCTTTCCGTTTTTGTTGGGGGAATAAATGGGAATTATTTTTCTTATCAGCTGTCATTCCGGAGACTATTCGTGATATGGCGTTTCCTCTGAGTTCGTTACGAAATATGAATAAAGCGTGATTTATCGAATGCTAAAAGGATTCATTCTGTCTTTAAACTACACTAATATTTGTTAAGGATGATGATTTTGACACTGAAATACTTTAATTCCTCAGATAATTTATTTTTACTCCAATTTAACAGAACACTTGACTAACTTAAACTTAAGTGAAATATTTAATACTTTAATTCCTCAGATAATTCACTTTTACTCCAATTTAACAGAACACTTGACTAATTTAAACTTAAGTGAAATATTCAATACTTTAATTCCTCAGATAATTCACTTTTACTCCAATTTAACAGAACACTTGACTAATTTAAACTTAAGTGAAATATTCAATACTTTAATTCCTCAGATAATTTATTTTTATTCCAATTTAACAGAACACTTGATTAACTTAAGTGAAATATTTAGCACATTTTCTCGTATATTGTAAGGAATATTTTTTTGTCTTTGTGGAAAACATATTATATTACTCTTCTGCTGAAGAGTTTTCTTATGAGTTATGGGAAATATGCCGATATGAAAATTAATGTATTATCTTAAGCTTGTCCCGACGCCTAGCATATGTGTAAGGATGCTTGTTTCCCCTCCCACTTCCCAGTGTTAGTAGGGTACTTATATCGATTAGTTGTAGAAAGGTATTTTTAATTGTGCTACTATGTGTTGTAATTCCTTGTCTGTTCCTACTATACTCATTTCTCTTTAGGGTTATAAGTAAAATGTTTGATAGTACGCCCGTGAGGTGGTTATTTTTAGTTAATACACTTGTTTTATGTCCTTATTAACTGATATTATTAACGGTCATAGGTATCCAATGAACTTTCTCCGTGATTTGCACAGTTGCGATACATCAGACCCTACCTGAACTTATCCCATACTACTCTCCGAAGTTAACGATATTTTTCATTCGCAACAATAAAATATCATAAATATTTTCCATTTCTTCCTTTAGCGTTATGAAATTAAGTTTTCTGCACGATGGTGTCTTTAATTCCACTAAAACGTCCTCCAAAGGAATTAATATTCTGAAAGATTTTCTTTCTCGAGTACGTCTGAGATGAAATTGTGAGTTATCAAATGGAGACGGAGAGACCCCGCGGAATTTATGAATTATAAAATAATTCCTCATTCCAAAATAAATTGCATTCTCTTCAAAAAAGGACGTAAGAATGTTATTTTTGAACTTGTTTTGTTAAAACTTGTTCGAACCAAAGAAATCAATGTCGAGATTCTCTTTCATAATTCTTTGAGCCACACAATACCAGCAGCTAAAGGACAAAGTTCCAAATCAATCGTATCGATGATAGAACAAACATTATTTGTAATTGGAAAGCGTTATATTTATCGAGAGTGGAAAAGTATTTTTGGTTTAATATTGTAATATTCAGCTATAATACATTGGTATTTATATTTTAAATACAAGTGAATAATAAGTCATTCTGTGAGATATATAGTTATGCAATATATAGTATACAATATATATTATCTACGAAACAATTAATTAATAATTACGACTTCCCAAACCCTTCCCCACCCCTCCCATACAGCTAACAACCATGGACATATATAAAAATGGCTTATTTTCGGTAAAATTTACCTGAGGATGGCCGAGCTTAGGCCGAAACCGGTCGTACAATAAAAGAAATTGTGGAAGTTACGAAGAACGGTGTATTTATTGAACTTTAGTTATACTAACCTAAGTAGAAAACCTTCCAGGAAAATAAAATTATTCTTTTTAATGAAATCATGTTTCGTTCCAAACTTAATTTGATATTTAATCTAAGGAGATACCAGTATAATTATTTACTTTCAAGCAAGAGATTATTAGACTTATGCGATACATGATTTACCTTTTTCGCCCAAAATGATGAAATTAAATTTAGAATTCGCTCAATTTGTTCACGTATTTTCTGTACATGCTACGTCATAAGCGGTGAAGTTAAATTCGCTTAAAAAGTGTGATAACTATCGATTTAAAATAATCTTATATCCAGAAACTGCATCATTACGTGTTTAAGAAAGATAAAACGGAAAGTGAAGAAAAAATGTTAATAAAACGTTTCATGCTTAAAACGCATTTGCATTGGAGATAAATTTGGAGAGGGAAAACTTGAAATATCTTTATTTATTTATCAAGTTCTCGGCATATTTTATGGGAGGAAAGCTCCCCAAATCCCCCCTTTCACCCGTGATGAAGAATCGGTCTTCTTTTGCTTTGTTTGTTTCCGTCGCCGGAACATGGACGAGGAGCTAGAGGTTAGAGCATTAATAAATCCTAGAGGTGGCTGCAGAACGCAACAGTTCAATCGCCAGGAGGTGCTTACGCGGGCAGAGGAGATTGCAACGGAAAAGAGTGTGCCATACTCTGCAATCTATCACACTCCTTCTTTCCCATCTCCCTCTCGCTAGATCCCCTAATCACCTTCATTTATATTATACACGTAGGCGGAGTGTTACCAGCCTCTGATACCCTACACTCTAACCATCATTTCACTTGCAGACGCGGTACCGATTTGCTATTGATTAATCTCACCCGGATTAATTTGGGAATCTTCTCTTTCTCCACAAAAGTTTTCTCTCTCCTTCCCCACTTTGATTCCATCTCCCTTCTTTTCTGAAAGCCTTGCTGTAGATAAGACACGATCGTCTGCGATCCGTCAGCCAATCACCTGTTCGAATCCCTCCCCGCTTTTCCCCGTTTTCCTTTTGTATTTCGATGGACTTTTATAATCCATTTCTTTGTTCCCCATGTGATTCAGGCTACAGCCAATTAACTCCTGGGTCACTTTGTCATTGGAGCGTTGAATGATGAGTGAAGGTGTGGAAAATGTGAGCATTTCGCATCGTGTCGCTCGGGATGATATTTGTATCGCAGCAGATATTGTGGAGAATTCTGTTATTCACAAAAAAGAGAAATGCTTATTTTCTCTGTTAAATAACGCTGCTCATTTCTAACAAGAATGTAGTTGTTTTAAAATTTTGTCACAAATAATTAATTGTAAGAAGATAATAGTTTGAGTCTGAAAGGAAAGATTTTGTTGATAGGGTGGTTTACAATAATCTGATGTTGACCATAATTGCGAAAATTCTAAAAATTCTTTTCCCCTTTAAATACGTAGTTCCATAGATGCTTTGTATATTGATTTAAGTTAAAATTATCACTATAAGAAAATTTTTATGCCTCCCACTCTAACAATATGTAAATTACAACTTGCTTCCGTACACAAAGATGAATTTTCGTACTTTTATCCTTATTAAACATTTAATACTACCTTAGATTTGCTTTATTATTTTTTTGTGTTTTTATGCTTTTAGATCGCACTGGGTAGGCATGATCGTGCATTTTAAAGGATGAAAAAGAAGCGAAAAGTACCAAAAGGTAATATAATAAGTGAAACTTTACGAAAATATTTGAAACATCAAGAAATATATATTAATTTGGTGTGTTAAACAGGAAGAAAAAAGTTTTAATTGCAACAAAAAAGATAAAAGAGAGAAGTACAAGTCGAATAAAAAGAACTTTACAGTATTTGAAATAGGGATGACATGTATGATATTTTGCCATTGACCTTTGAAAGTTTGCTTACGTGATATTGCTCTGTTTAAAACGCTGTATTTTGAAATTCGTGCGTGTGATATCGACTCAGGCATTATTTTTAGCCCGGCTGGGCGTAAAGGAATTCTATTACATGCACATCCTTTTATTAATTAACAATTATCGATTGAATACTTATGTTTTTGACTTTTTAGAATTTGCTAATGTGTTACCTTAATTAACTGAAACTTAATGATCATTTTGAGAGCGCTCTTTCATTCTCGACACCGATTTATCTCGTGGTTCGACTCTACATCGAAGAAAGGTCTTCATTTAAAACATCCGCAGAAAATCCCCCCATCGTCTTTCGTTTTAGCTATTTTATCATATTAAACCCATTTGCTTCTTCATCGTCCGAATACCACACCGACTCCCATATTCTCCCACTCTCTAGCAAAGCCTGCCTTTCACAAACACGTTCTAAACGTGCATTCTGTCCGCATCCCCTGTGTCACTCCGTCAGTCTGTCGCCATTACCATCGCCTCAAAATCCCCCCTACAAACCACCCCTCCCTCCTCATTCTCCCATGCACACATATACTCACACATACCCGTTCCAGACAAGCCTCCCCATGCTATACCCTCACTGCCCACCTCTTCCCACTCCCCCTCGTCCGTCAACCCTCGAGTTCTTTCCCATTCCTCCACCTAACACTGTCTTTCATCTCCTGACAGCAGTCTGATTCTCCCAACTCTTCTCGCGGCGTCTACATACCTAAATTCCCACCCCATCGCTACAAAAAAGAAACTCTTTCGCTCCAGAAACTAACCCCCCTCTGAAAACCACCCCCGCGCGGCGGTGATGTCTCTTTCTTTTTGGTTTCATCCCGAGAGAAAAATTAAGAAGGGCGAGCAGGCGTTGTGCTCTTGTTCTCTTGTAGCGATGGTATTTCCTCGCCAATCTTAATTAACGCTGGCGAGCGCGTAAAAGTGCTCGGAGCAAGTCTACGCGAGCTGTTTTGTCGTCGCTGTGTTTTGTGACGGCCGTCGGGCGCATTGATGTCGAAGGGAGACAAATTGCTGAGCTGAGTTAATTTGGAGTTATTTTATTTGCGTAATTTTGCGAATTATCGAAATGCTGGATAGCCCGGCGAATCGTTTTGTTTTGGAGAGTTTTGAGAGAGAACGAAAGTCTGAAATTGATTTCCCGTTAAATTTGTTTGGAATAAAAAAACGGGTAGTTTCCCTGTTTTCTCTCATCGATGAATTGTAATAAGGATTAATGTATATGGATTTTACGCAACTGCGAGCAAGAAATACAATGTTTGCTTCCCTGTATGTTCAGTGTGTAGTATACAATCTAGTGGAAATTCCTTCACGACTGTCATATCCAGCTTGCGGGATTTTGAAATATTTATGTAGAATCATGTATTTTTTAAGGATTTAAGAAAAGGTGAATTTCTTTGCACGATGAAGTCATGCAACTAATCCCACAGGAATAACAAGTGTGAAAAATAGTGACATTACTGGGCCACTTTCCGAGCAGGTATTCTAACCACTGAACTACCATGCCGCATCTCTTCCACACTGTTAAGGGAATGCTTTGTGAGCAAAGCGGGCAGCCTCCAACCTCCATTAGCTTTTTATTATAGATTAGCTTTTAATAGTAATTAAAAAGGGCAATTTTTTGGCGGTTATTGTTGTTATTGCTATATAGGACTCTAAATCCTCCCTCAAAAGTAATTTTTAATAAGATACCTTTCTGAGAAAAAATATTCACCGTTTTACATTCGATGGAGTCTTCAAAACTTTTCCGCTTTCCGCATTTGAAAAATTAATTTTGATGTCTGAAATCATGCTTCGTATTCGACCTTGGAAGATCTAGATGCGGTATCATCAGGTAATCATGTAAGAAATGGAAACCGATATCGGAAAGAGCATAATATTTTCTCGGTAATAAACCAAGTCCTCGAAACCTCTTTCACCTTCATAGACTCTCGATCCATACATCTGAAGCTGTCACTATTCGTCTTTTCAAGTCCATACTTCACAATATTCACCCCCCTCTCTTCATCTACTCTTTTCCCCGTCCTTTCCGATATTCCTTATCCCTCACCGTCTACTCCCAGCAATAAAGGCCAGAACCGTGCTCACAGAAGCCTGGATCGCACTTGAGTCCCATTACTCTGTCATTGCTTTGGATGGGAGATAAGCCAGATGTGCTCAACCCTTTTGCGAATCCCTCTTGGGACTGGATATCCTGCGAGAGAAAGTCCCTTATTTTACGCCTTTCCACTAATACAATTTTTCAAAAGGATTTCAGCATTTTCTCCTGCTTTTCTAAAACTAGATTTTTTTCTACTTTTTATTTCATCTCAATTCACGTGAGGAAAGGAAAATATTTTTGTCTGGGAAGTGTATATATCTCCATTTTTATTCTCGGCTTCTTCGATGAAAGGGGGTTTTACTTTGCTCTCCGCTGATGTAGATAAGGGGTATTGAATGAGTTTTCTGAAGGGAATAAATTGGAATCGTGATTAACCGACGTTATCGAGTTTGAATTTTTTGCCTCCGGAATGACGTCCGTTTCATTGGAACTCAGACTCACATCCAGGTGGAGCCTTCTTTCTTCTTTGAAGAGTGGGCAAATACGAAATATCTAGAGGCCAGATACGGATGTCCTCAATCTCTTTCATTTGGCAAGTAAGCGTGGGCAGTAGTTTATAGAAATCACATAAAATAAAATTAGAACCCCTACAAAAATGTTTTCAAATTTTACGAATAATAATTACGCCGGTAATTCTTAGTATCATTTTGCATAAAATGCTACTTCTTAATGATTTGATGAATTAAAGAGTTCTATTGCTTTCTTTAAGGCAGAAGAAAAGAAAATGCCTGAACTGCAGAGGGAGAAACGCTCATTTCCGTTGTAGACTTATAGGTAGTACATTTTACATGCAAGGTAAATACTTGACTAAACTGCAAGGTTAAATCCCAAGGAAGAATGGACTTGAAAAAAGTCTGACGGGACCGGGAATCGAACCCGGGTCTCCCAATTGTCGGTCGGGTGCTCTGTCCTTTGAGCTATCCCTGTAGAACATTTCTCCAAGCCATTCGGGATACTTTGTGGGCAAGGACGTTGCGATTTCGTCCACATAGTGGCATCGTTCGGCAATTGGGAGACCCGGGTTCGATTCCCGGTCCCGTCAGACTTTTTTTAAGTCCATTCTTCCTTGGGATTTTTCCTGGGTGCGCACCCTTCACCCTTACCCGTTTTCCTGTGCTGCAAGGATAACTTTATTTACTTAACTATTGATGTGCTGCAATGAAGATATAGAATTTCCCAAAAGAATTTTTGAATGAATATCATACAAAACTTCTAGAATCCTTATAGTTTCGGATTTAACTCGTGTATTTACTTTTTACGTGACATTTTTACTCTTCTTTTGCCTATGTCTAGGTAAGTATACTGCAAGACGTCTTTCGGTGGGTGGCAGGTGGTGCATGCACCATGACCCTACTTCCCTAATCGATTGTTTTGCATATCGTTTGCGGAAAAAAACGAGTTCTTGAATCAAATCGTTCTAGCATTTCTTTCCCTGATCCTCCTCCCAGTATCAGAACGGACTTTGTAACATGGAGGACGCTTTATATTGGCCACATAATCTGTGAACGTGCTTTCTCTGACCTTATTCAGTAAACTTCTCCTTTTCTTAAATCTTCTAACTTCTAAAGATTCCCATCCTGCGTCTGGAAGCATCTGTGTAACATTCACTGATTTTTTAAAAAATGAGTGCCATGCAACATTTATAAATTCTTTGTGATTTCGAATTTAAATCGCTTATTTCTATTATATGACATTTGTACGATTTAAAATTCCTAATGAAAGAAAATTAACATTGATTAAGGGCCTCGTATGAGGTTGGCGAGCTAGTGTTACAACACCGAGCTTGCTGGTTCCATTTCTGGTAGTTATTTCAGTTTGCATAGAAGAGTTTTCCTTTTAAGTGTTCCAAAATTCGCCTAATAATGCAATAATTCTTCTTGTTATCATAATATTAAAACTGATATGAAATTTATGTATAATAAAGTTACCGAAACATTGCTTACCGGAAATTAAATTGATAAATTTTTAAGTTACGTCGCGATAACGTAACATCTTCCCCTACAAAATATTTCTGCTGGATAAAACCTTAACCATGATACAATTCCAAAAACTCCAAATAGAGCAAGGGTGCTTTTATCTGAAATCCTACTAATTAAATTTCAAATAAGTTTACCTTATCCACCTCCAGCCACATTTTTTTCCACATCACCCGCCGCAAACAACACAAATTAACTTCACTGTTTAAATATCTCCGGCGGGAAAAGAGAGAAGAGAAAAAACTTCATAATCCTATACTAGCAAAACGGTAACGACTGTGTTCAGGCAGCGTAACCTTAGCAGCGCAAAAGGTCAGTCAGCTCCGTCACCTATTCCAGCATTTCCCGTTTCTCTTTTTCCCCAGCTCTGCACCGCCACGGAGGGGAGCACTGCTAGCCGTACTACCCGATCAATCCTTCCTGTCTCCTCCCCTGCCCGCACTTCGCCTACCTACGCCCTACACTTTCTCCTTTCACCTACCCTCCCTCCCTTTCCTCTCTCCCGTACCCTTTCTCTTCCTCTAAAATAGTTACCCTTTTCAGGACCCCTCCTACTCCATCTTCAGCAATGGATTTACTATAGCAGGACCGTTATTTTTCGCTTAGAGCAAATAAATGGTGGAAGGTACGTGGTGCGTGGTTTCTCATGAATTGCCTTGGTATGATACGCGGAATTTCTTTTCGAGGGAGATCTGCATGTGCGACGGTTATCGGATCGTTTGATGGTATTTGGGTGGGTTCGAAATCGATGTGACGTCCGAGGAATGAATGACCCCAGATCAAAATATTGCAAAAAGATGAAATAGAATAGAATATTTAAATGAAAATTACATTTAATAATACGGAAGATATTGATAAAAATGTATTAAGAGAGGTACTTTGATTGGACACTTAGGTCATGAAATAATCATCCTGATGCATAAGAATTTCCATAATTACGACTCAGAAGTTTAGAACAATACTTTCGCTAGGAAAACTGAAGTGTAATGCATTAAAATGATTAAGAAATAAACTAAATAAAAGGGAGATGATTAAAAAAAACACCTTCTTATGTCATCTCAGGATAATATATGAAGTTTGTTCCTGATTCTTCCGAAACTCGTGATTCAAAACAATTTACTTCCAGCTCCTGGTCCTGTGAAATAGACAGAAACGTTAGTTCTCAATTTTTCTGTTTTCCCGGTTTCCTTTCATTTAAAGGACATGCACACAGATGAAATGCTATAGCATGCATGAAGGGAAATACTTCATGTATTTTAATTCATTCCTATCATATATTTTCACCTCAACGGATTTATATATTTTGTGGGATTGTAATTAGCGGATATCACTCGATATGGCAAAAGCTTTCAACACAGAAATATGTAAAGAGATATAAATATCTTTTATTAGGTCCCCGAATAGCCTAATGGGTAGCGCGTTCGCTTCCGGCGAAAGCGGCCCCGGGTTCGACCCCCGGTGGGGCTCAATCAGTGAAGGAATAATGTATACAAACAGTAGTTTAATTTTATACAACGTTAAAATTTCCATTATCCGGGAATAAAATTATTGTTTTCATATAAAACTTACATGATTTCCATCTGTTTATGTGGGTTTTTATACATAATATCAGATACGGTTTGTCCCAAACGTAGATTTTAGATTTAAATTTTTACCCTGCAATGGCGTATGGCAGGGGGTGTATTAACACCTTACCTAATCTACCCTGTTAGATTCTCTGATGCTATTTATAAAGAACGACCAGAAGAAACTATCCGTCGAAACATAACTCTCGATTATTGGGACACATTAGCATTTGGAAATATAATGGGGGCCATAGGTATGTACGTAAGTCTTATATAAATTTGACATTAGTTTCATCATGAGTTTTTGCCGACTTCTTCGCCATTTTACAATAATATTTTACATATGTACCAAGTTTCACTTTTTATTCTTCATTTTAGATTTTAGATATAGTTTTATACCCCGCGATCTGCCAGTGGCGTATGACAGGGGGAGTATTAACACCTTACCTTATCTACCATATTAGCTTCTCCGATGCCATNTTTAAAGAATGCCAGGGATATTGCACATTTTTCAAGTTTTAAATGCTAAATGAAGTTCGATGTTATTCGCTCTGTAAATTTATGGTTTAAACCAATGTAAGGGAACCAACATTTTTAAAGATCAATACCGCATCACCTCTGATGGCCTTATAATTAGAATGTAGGTTAAATCAGAATAATCGATTTTAGCTTAAGCTCAGGCATACTTTCTTCATGCTCTTCTCCACATTCAGCAATTCTTTATCACGCTTTCACAATGTAATAGAAAACTTATACTTCAGATATTGAGCGAAAAATGAACTAGAGTAACGAAAAATAGGAAAAATATCAAACTTCTTGTTTGCCATCAGCGGTGCATCTTACTTAACCTGCTAGATTAATTTCCGTACGTTTTTAAGAAATTACGGAAAGAATTTAAAACATCGATCTAAGGTGATTCCATGACTCAAATATTTTCCTTTCTACTTCGTACTTGATTCAAAAAGTCTTTATTCAAAACATTTTAGAAGTGATGAAGTCATAATTGCCAATCCTTTATGATATGGTTCATCATCATGAGAAGGAGGTTTTTTATAATTGCCAATGTCTATAATGCATGTAATTTGGGAATCAACCGTAATTTTCATTATGATCTTTATTGGAAACCATAGTTAATTCCTTATCTTGACTGATTATGCATAAACTATGTAAAATAGTGAGACGTAAGTGGATTAATTTCCCAATGGCGCCAGTATCTTTTCTCAAGATTTTAAAATTAAATATTACACGTTTTCATTATTTGGAGCGACGAACTTCAACTCATTCCCTAATCTATGTACTAACAGTTACCGTTAATATCTCCCAGAGAACCCACATGCACACCAACCTTTTCCTTGTAATTTGGTCGGCCATTATCAATGTCGCTCTCGCCGCTATTATCTCTTAAGCCCTTTCCCTTGCAGCGTATGTTCTCATAAAAACCGGCCCTTATCTTGACAACCGTGGAGCCTATTTTATAATGTCAGATCTCTATTTTACCCAAGTAGGAGATCTGCATGGGTGGCGTATTTGCACGCTACTTGTTACTTTCACTTCGAATGGGACCTCTCACCGATCTCCCTCTTTGATAATGTTATATTTCACAGTTGACTATGTCTTTTATCATCAGCTCGGAGTTCGTGCACCGGTTTGGTTTCTCTTTTTTCCTATTCTTTCCTTCAGAGCAGACAGTGTATTTTCCCTCCGTTTGCTAATGTTATTTTCTCTCAAATGACTAAGTGCTTAATCATCGGAGGGGAAAACTTGCGTCAGTTTCCAGCGTTGTCGTTCTTTCTTCCGTTTTCTTCCTGCGAAAGATATATACTAGATGGGTTATGTTCTAAACTTCATTTTAAAGCGTCGTCTTCCGCAGCGATTTCTTGTTCGTTGTCTGCTTTAAATTCATGGAGACGTAAGTTGTGATATTATTTTGGTATCAACCGGTAAATCGTATCACGTTGTTGCTATACCTGCTTTTCCTAATGCGCTCTCATATGTTCTCGAAGAATGATTAGGATAGTATTTGGTTATGGGTATGAAGGAAATGTATGCATTAAATGTTAATGCAAAATAAATCTGTACCTTCTCAAGTAATTTGATGGCACAGGTTCATTAACAGGTATATTCGCTATGGTTATTTCTTATTAGAGGATTATCTATGATTGAGATTATCAGAAAAACTTTGTATAATAACGATTTTATTCTTAACGAATTGTTGGTAGATTTTATTTCCAGTCTGTCCAAAATTACATAAGTCTGAAGGTAGTTTGGATGTTTATCCACTTCAGCTATTGCTACCAAAAGCTTTGAGAGGGAATGGGGCCTACAAGGAAAAATGAGGATCGAAGTAATCTGTCCTTGTTTTCCTCTCTGATTCAGAATACTATTGAGGAGGAAGCTTCCACGTTGCTACAGCTCAAAGACCCTATGATTATAAATTTTCATACCATTCAATAAGGGGTTTCCATAATGAATACCATGCCTCGGTAATGCTCATAGATAATGTCAGTGACTTTTGTATTGTCGCAGTAACAAAAAAAAGTTAAAGTAAATGTAAAACTATCTTGTATCTTTTTCCAAAAGGCAAAGGAAAAAAATTAAAATCATCAATACATTTTCTGCAGCTTAATTTTTCCTTCGAATTCCGTTCAAGGCGATCACTTTCTCCTTTCTAATTTTTGGAGTCACTCCCTTTCCACATTCTCCGATGCTTATTTTTTTCCGTTGTGTGGTCCTCCTGACGATGCATAATTCCCTTCCGTGTCCTCCACCTCCAATTACATGGTCTTTCTAGTTAACCCCCAATACTTTTTCTGTTTTCTTCGACATAGACTCCGATTTATCTTTTATTCCTTCCTTAATCTCTCCCTCTCCTGCCTTATGTAGTCGCCATGGCATTTTTTCTCCCGTGCCTTCCCCTCATTCTCAGCCTTCTGATATTAACCACTTTCGCGCCATTATGGCGCAGTTTCGAATGCTGTTAGTTTTTATCGGGACCGCGTTACAGACATTCCTGTCTGCCGGAGTTCCGTAATTTCATTCCTTCCGCCCGCTTTCGTGAATCGTTTTTCCTCCGCAAAGTCCACTCTTTTCCAACGGATTGCGTACGTGAAATTTCCCGATCCTGCTCTTTTTTGTCTTCGAATCCCGGAGATGTTCAAAAAGGAACAACGTTTCGTTCCGGCCACTCCGGGAATTCGTTCAATGCAATGTTCGCATGTTTTAATTATTTCGGCTGACGGAATTTCTTCGTTTCTCTCACTTGCTTGGCGAGGAAGGATATTTCAGGATGAGGAATTTGTGTTGGGGTTTTATTTAAATTTGTCTTCTTCGAATGCGCCTCTTTGTAAGTATTGATTAAGTTTTCGTGTGCGAAGACACGCATTCTCAGCTTTTTTTATGCGTCTGTTTGTGATTGCTTGCAACCCAACCGGGTTACCCCAATCTAATAGGGTAGGTTAGGTAAGGTGTTAATACACCCCCTGCCATACGCCACTGGCGGCATCTAAATCTAAATTATGGTTCTCTACCAGTGTGTCACCATTCGTAACATCTTTGTAGTACAGCGGATTACTAAAAAATCGAACGGGTATATATTTCTGCCCCATTATCTTATGCAGCCGTTGGTACAGAGAGTTCACAATCTGACAATGCCGTAGGATAACTCCCCCGGGCAATGTAACGGTAGTTAGGTTTCAAAGACCCTCACACGAGAAGGTGGACGCTTTATGGAAAATATGTTGGAAATATTTCATACTAAGAAAGAGCCTGATTTAGAATTTAGAAAATTCTTCCCATTGATATAACTTATCCCTTATTGATATAACCTATCCTTAACTTATCATCCCTCATGTATTGAAATTATATCATATATATTACCTACATCAGGACTGACTTTATACCTAAGGTTAAGATTCAGAATTCCCTTAATAGTCCTCCTATATCAATAGATTAATAATTTTAAAATCTGAAATACGAGGGAATAAAAAATTACTTTTTGAAATTTAACCTCAGAGAATTTTATAATTTGAACATTTCACAATTCCATGCTTTGTATATAGTATTTCTTGAGCGACGCAAAGGTATGGTGCTCCATCTCTTTTTATTCTAGAATTTCCTTTTTCTCCTTTTCCGACGCTTATGCATTTTTACTGTAACATCTAGACTACTCTTACAGTGATTTAATAAATTCAGTCCGATGTAAATATTCGCAAAATTTACGAAGTTATATTGTTTTTTGTAATGGTGCACTCAGCTGGATGGGCGTTTATGAGCAATCTCATGTAGCGTCGACATATCTGTACTATCAATGGCTCAAAACTCCTAAAATATTGAGGGAACTCAAGATGTTAGTTTAAAAACAACTTTCGCTTAAACATTATTGATTTTTTGTTTCTATAAAGTATTCAGCCCAAAGGCTGATTTGATACTAATCATTCGCCACAAGTTCTAAGCATTAGAGAGACAATGAAGTTTACTAGGAATGATGAGGAGTGAGATAGTTTGCCTTTGCTTTTCCTAATTAGTCCCTGACTGTTAATCGTCCTCATGAGTGCAGGGGAATTACTACGGCGAACCCATTTCGAAGCATTTAATAAGGAGCGATCAAAATGAATGCTATTATTTGAAAAATAAATGACGATGTACAATTTATTATTCCCTTCTGAAATCTTTAAAATGACTTTCCAACAAATTTAACTGCAAGAGTTTGATATTTGTATGCCTATTTTCAGTTTCTGCGGTCATCTTTTATACCTCAGTAGCTTAAATGATACTACAGTCATGAAAAAGACTATGACAAGAGGAAACGAAAAATAAATTTCTTTTGCTTTTATCACAAGGCAAGTGAAAAATATTCCAATCGTCAAGATAAGATAAGAAGAGAAATTATCCGGGTAAGGGAATCTTTAAGTAAGTCATTGGTGGGACCTGATTCTGAAGACTACGTAATAATTCCTCTCTGGAGAGAAAGTTATCATGTGTGTTTTTTTATCTAAATTTTAAGTTTTAAACGGTCGTGCGCCCCATGAAAAATTGGAAAACATTACGAAGTAGTCCTCGTGTTGAAGATGGAAACACAAGTCACATTGAGTCATCACACCCCGTGATAGTTAAATACAACATGCGTTTCTGCTTATAAAATTTTGTTTAAAGATGAGAACTAAATTATTTTGACTCATTCCTGAAAAATGCCATCATTTCCCACTGCTCATACTTTAAATTATTATTTATATTA
>KZ308415.1:558612-623214 GCA_000376725.2 Ladona fulva
GATTCCAGTGGTCAACAATAAAGTTACATATTGTAGCTAACATGGTAGCATAAATTGGAGTCCTCTTCAAGTGGACAATATGAAATACATATGAATATTTCAGAAATATTGCATTTCATGGAAGTAAAAGGCAAAAGTGAGTTTAGGAGAATTAGTATTAAAATATATTAAAGAAATTGTACATTTTTTCATTAATATCTTTATCCTTTTTATTTGAAATCAAAAATCTTGTAGAAATACTTTACAAGCTACATTTTTCGTCGCCTTCCTTTGAAGTGCACCCAAAATTTACTTAATTATGAATTTTCACTCATTGTCGACCTCAACTGTGGAATTTCTTAGCTAGGAATTATTCACCGCCCGCTTGGAAACTTAAAACGCCAACTGATGGGCGGTAGACACCAGATAGGCGACTACTGGTATTAAATCATTTCACATTTAGTGTGTGTAATGAATTTCCCACCAATACTTCGCGCTTACCACTGCCTCTTTTTATCTTAGCTAATGACAATCATAAAAATTTCAGCGAATACTTTAGTGTTGGTTAGTTAGTTGGCAATAGTAAACTATCACTTTGGAGTGATTTACCAACAGGGAAATTTGAAGACAGCAGCAATATGTTTATCACTGCGACGTTATCCAGATTAACTTACAATGCATAACAGAAGAGTTCTTCCGGACAAAAGCCTCCGTCGTATTCTCCCGACGTCATCCGATGACGTCATGCCTTGGCGAGACTGCGGGCTTCCTCAAGCAAACCGCCACCCCTCTCACCCTTTACTTTCTTCCTTTTCCTTCCAACGTCCATCTGAAAGACATATCACGCTTGTCTCTTTCCTTTTTCCCAGTTGTCGACCTTTTCCTCCCGGTTCTTGGTCGCCTATTTTTAATTCTGTGCCGCAAGGCATTTAAATTCGCTAATCGGGCAGATATTGCGAATAAATTTCCCCGGTTTACCTTTCATTTCAGTCTGGGATCTGGATCAATCGACCGCTGGTAATGCTCGGTTTTTCTCTGGGTCGTGTTGTAACCCGGACTCTTTCACTGTTTGACGGGTTTATCTAAATCGAACGTTCACCTCTCCTTGATAATATTAATGACATAGCCAGACTCGATGATTATATTCTGTTATCAGATTTCTTTCTTGCCGTCACCTATGGATCGGTTGGTTCAGGAAGAGGCACCTTTCGGTGCTCTTGGGTAATCGTAGGTCTAGGACTCAATTTGTTGAACTAAAGTCTCCATGTTCGATTTTCATTTAGGATCTCAATGATATGAAATTATTCAAAATGTCAGTGGCATAATCTTACCCACGTTCACAACGAAGTACTCGAGGAGAGGTAATATATGTTTATTAATCTCCATTTATATTTTCTATATCTCTTTTTTGTAAGTTATTTTATTTATGCTCATTTGGGCCGTTTATTTATAAAAAAATGGTTCGAACTTTGGTTTGATACTATCATCCATGGACAGATTGATAAATGTCGTGAGGTAGTTCCGGAGGGTGAAAGGAGGGAGGTTTTACTAACAAGTAGTTCTGCATAAATATTTTATTTCTCGATTCAGTCTCATAATTAAGTAGTAAACAAATTTTAGTGCTAATTTTCTTGCGATTCCAACACTTTATTCATCAACGTTGCTCTTCTCGGTCGTGGCAAATTTATTAATGACTAGGCTGCTTAGCTATGATATTTCCAGTGAGAGTGAATTGAAATGCCGCCAATTGGTAGCTAATCAAACATTCTAACATATCGCATGAGCTCAATATTTAACTATCCCATTCTAAATCATTCTGTTTCCTGCGTCTTTTTAGCAGAATTTTAGCGTAAAAACATACAATTTAGTGTATCAATGCACTGACGAGTCTTTTTGCTGTTTATAGATTTTTTTACAATGATTACGATGTTTAAATAATTTAATCTCCCTAATTTATACCATGAATGTATAATTTTAATAGGGTCATGACATTTACTCAGTATTCTGGCACAAAAGAAACTTCCCTAAGAGAAAAGCTCCTAAATTTTCGTTCGACTACTATTTTTAAATTTCAACTAATTTGAATTTTAATTACCCTAAAATTTGAGACCATCACTGTCTAGAATATAAAAATCTTATATCTGAGTTTAATTGATTTATCAGAGACGTAATAAAAGCTGTAAGTTTGTCTGGGGACGAAATATGGTGACAATGCATTATTCATTTTTTTGATTTCACTGATTTTTCAGATTCATTTAATTGCACGAATCTCAGTATATAGCGATTTTGAATTATAATTACTTGTGGTGAAATTTCTATTTAATACATTCATAACATTAATTTTGATCATTAACATATCGGTATTTTTTCCAAAATATCATAATGATTCTTCTGGAGTAGATTAAAATTTCTCTTAGAATTACTTTGAAACTCGAGGAGGATAAATTATGAAAGAGTTAACAACAAAGTTGCTAATTTAACGATCCATTTAGCTAAATACATTGACTTTCCTCTTCTTACATTGACTTTCTTTCTGTTTACACGTCACACTTTATCTAGCGTGCTCTGATAAAAAAATTCATTTTCTATACTTGAACTAAGCAATTCCTGCACTAATGTTACACTTATAAAAGCGAGTTCAAGTCTGGCGGCATAATTATGTTGTGCTTTGCGATGTTATACTTTTTTCCTCTGAATATATCATTAGCTTTTGGGATAGGATTTCCTTTCTAAGGACTTCGCATTTCCCTCATATTCGGCTTTCCTCCTCCTCATCCCTCGATCTACTCCTGTATTTCGGCTGAGTTTCGCCCCCGCGCCTTTATATCAGAGTTCCCTTCTACCTGCGCCCCCACTTCGCTTGCTTTTAGGCCTTCGCTTTCCCTTCATCCATTCTCCCCAACCCTTTCACTTCCCCTCCGTCTGAGTATGTTCAGTTCTTCCCCCTCTAAGTCCGTCTCCCACTTTTTTCCAGACTTTCACTTTCTCGTCACCCTTTCTACTATAACAAACTCTCCCTCACTCCCTTCGCTCATCCTTTTCTCTTTTCCCTTTCTTTCATTTCTCCTTCCTAAACCTCACTCCAAACCTCATTATGTCTCTAGCTCACTTTTTCAAACCCCTGCGATGTGATTTCTTTTGTTACCACTTTTCTCTCTCCCGTTCTATCGAACCGTATTCTCCATTCTCCCTACGCTCGTACTTGAATGTATGCACACAAAGACCTCTCCTTCAAATCCGTGTTTATGTTTAATGGTATCAAACCTACATTTAATTCATTTTTAATATCAGAACTTATCCTTGAGATACTTTAAAATAGGACGAATTCCCTATTCTGTTAACTCTCCAACTTTTTGGAAGATCCGATCAATAACCGTTCAAGAATTGAAGAATGCCTGGAAATTTTTCAAAGCTATCAATGTGTTTCTAACGTTGGTTAGCGTGCTGGCGCACCAACTCCTGTGCTAAACTCCTGGCTAAATAGATATTTCCGCTTAGGGAGTTGTTGTTTGTGCATTTAAATAATTATATTTATAAAAATGGATGTAAGTAGGGTCTTAATGTTTCCCTGAAAGAAATTATTATTACCCAGTTAGTGATACTTTTTATTGATAAACAATTACTTTTTGACTCCAGGCAAAATATACTCAAAGTATAGCTAATATTTAGTATCATTGGGTGCAATTTGTTTTTCTCCAAATTCAAATTTTTCCTCTAATCAAGACATTTAATACAGAGAGTAAATAGTTCAGATTTAGATGACACTAGGTAGTATCGCAGACTTCGATACAAGAATAAAAAACTAGGATATAAACAAATACGTGAAAATAAACCCCAAATAGGGTTTAAATGAGCAGTGGTTTTTCGGAAATTTATCTTAAAGTACTACAGTAACCTCATAATCGTAAACACAGAAGAGGCAATTTAGATCCACATTCTAAATAACAGGTTAAATATTTCAGGCCGACATTTCAGCGTATATAACCTGTCAACCAGGCACCAGAAAAAAATAAAATATCTGGCCCAGCTATCCTGGGTTTGAGCTCAGAAAATCTTGAAGTCCGGTATTCCTATAAGAATGCGATATACGGATTTACAAAATCTTTAGATGAACTTCCCGGATATATATAGAATGCTAGTCCAATACATCGATTAGGACGTTAATGAGCAACGTTAACAGTGAGAAAGTCTTCCAGAAGAGTCCTGGGTTTGATGCCAGACCGCTAGAAAATCTCTCTTAAGAGATGTAGTTTTACTTGACGCTGTAGTTTTATTTTTCCGCATTTTCCGAAAACATCTAGGCCAATCACCTAGGGTAAAGTTAGCGAATGTGAATTAGTAATAAAAACGGCGAATAAATAATAAATGATTCCCAAAAGGATCATGAATTCGAATCGACGAATTCGTTATCTTGTCTCGAAATCTATTCATCTACTTAGTTGCATCGAAATCTGCGCTACCGGCACTGTGTAGTCTCCTTGTAGGTACTATACCTCGAGTTTTCTCTTGCCTGTATGTTTTACATTTAATCGATTTCGTTCGATATATTTGTATGTATAGCTTTTCAAATAACTCACAAGTCCTAAAGCTCCAATTACTCCCCAGTTCTCGAATATTTTAGAAGTCCTAAATTTAAAAAAATAAAGCGATAAATATCCGTTAACATTTCCACCTATCGAATTCTATTCTCGTGTATCTCTGACATTCTCTTTCCATTTCATTCCCCACTTCCCTCCTCTCTCTGATCCATCTTTTCAGGCTTTTTCACCTTCTTCATGGCACCTTTCTCGATCATACTTCTTTTTCATCTCTCCACTCTCTTTCCTTTGAATTGTTTAACTTCCACTCTTACCTCTCCTGTTGCCTTTTACTGTCCCCTTTATCATCCGATATTTCCTACCATTTTCCCTTTTCCCTTCATTTCATTCATCTATATCAGTTTTCTTTTTGCACTCTTTCCTGTTGTAAATTCTGGCTTCGACTCTCATCCCTTCATTTTAATTTACAGGTATTCATGTACGAATATGGGATAGTTATGCACTATCATTGAATGGACCTGTGGTAGTCTTTATTGCATTTTTATCACTGTGAAATATACTTTAGAATCGTATCAAAGTTCCCAAGGAAGAATGTACTTGAAAAAAGTCTGACGGTCCCGGTCCCGGTCCCGGTCCCGAGTGTTCCTGGGTGCGCACCATCTTGCGCAAAATCACCCTTACTCGTTTTCCTGTGTATCAAAGTTATTCACACAATAACATTATGCAAATTTACTTATGTGCAGTTTTTGTATTTTAGGTTACAGTTGGTGCTTAAATCAGGAGATTAATTCTTGAACGTTGTATTATCACTCCCAAAAATTGATTTTTGATTTCCAAGCAATTTCAGGTACTAGAGTGAGTTTTCCTTGATGGAATGAACCCTCACGATTGAGCCGTAGATGTTAACTATGTCTAGTTTTTGTTTCTGATGAGACGCATTCAGTACATTTCAATTCACTAATTACCTTATTCGACAAACATAAGTTTCCATAATAAATTTTAAATAATCATTAATAAATCAATTTCATTAAAACATTTGTTATTGTCGCTGAGTTTGTTAGAATAAGAGATCGGTTATCCTTGATATCGCCCAATAAAGAGTAACTAAAACCCGTATTTTAATTTTTACCGTTTTATTGCGTGCTTACAGTAAATTTAAAAAAAAAGTTAAATTTTAATCGTCATATTTTAAAATTCCTTAACTTTGTCATAAAAACGTAAATGTATTTAAGGGATCATTTTGGGGTAAGAATGAATACATCCTGTATCTTATGCAACCCGCGCCACATACAAATAGTTCTGCCTGTATCTCTTTTAACGTTGGTCAAAGTAGTTTGTTGCGCTACTTGCCCTACTACTACTATCTACTGTCTACTTTTCCCCTTTCCGAAGTTTTTTTGACTCCCCAATAAGGTTCCTTCGTATATAACATAGAAGTTCTGTTGAAAAGCAATTTTTGATATTACTAAACTTCTATAGTGCGTTCCACGTTTTCAATTTCCTACAGAGCATATGGACAACGGTGTTGCCAGATCTATGTCTCTCATGTGCAGGGGATTAACGTTAACATTTTCTCATTAGGATTATCAATGTCATAAATATTAAATTAATTATTATATCTTGAGATTGCTTACGTGGGGATGTGAATAATATTAACATTGCCATATTAAATGCCATTCATTAAATCGTCAACAATCGTAAAAGCCCACTGTAAAGTGAAAAGTGAGAAATATATGATATATGAATTCCGTTGTACCATCAATCAGATTTAAGCATTAATTCAAAACTAAGAATAATACAATAGTAAGACAGCGGTTTCCTGTGTAATGATGCTTATACTTAGATAATTCAAGTAAAATTTGCGCTGATTATTTCATAGTCACTTTACTGTGAACGTATATATTTTCAAATCATTTCCAACAGAATTTAGGGGTTCGAATTCAAGTTTCACGCGAATGAGGTTTATTGGTGAACTAGTATTATTTATTTGTATAGAGAGTGTTCTTTCGTATAATGACAATATTTTACTGAGTAAAAATAAGGCCCTGTATTATTATTTATACATAAAATGAACTCGATCGTAACATTATAATACCGGGTACTAAAGTGCACTTTAGTGAGAACTTAAGTAATGATTTTAGTTCATCTTTATGCACGCATAATCTAATGCATTATATATAGGAAACTAACAGCAATCCTCAGTTTACAAAACATTATAATACTGGACTAATGTTAAATTTAGTTAAAGTGCATTTTAAGTATACGTTATAATTCACGGCCTAAATAAATGTGGTAGTCACAATTTATACTAGCAGTTAGACTATTTTACTTGATATAGAGCATAGCGTGCGTACGTGACCAATATTTAACACAATTTTATAAAGCAGGCTCATCAAGATGCTACCATTGCAATGAAACTGGTAGCTTATGTTCAGTTTCTGACAAGTGCTAAGCTGTATATTGATTTAGTGCATCATCCGTCATTTCCTCAAGTTTTTGCTTGAATGTTTCGAATTTGTGTATCGTTATAGCAATATTAGTATATATAGCAATTATTAATATTATGTCTTAAATGCTAAATAATGATATGAATAATATCCTGGAAGTGGAAGATCCAGATATTAGTCGGGGTGTCGACAGACTTTTCATTTCCGTTTTTCTTAGAAAGATTTTATGCTTTGGAAGCACAAAAAAGGGTTAAAGTTACTTTGCACGTGAAAACGTGCTTCCAGAAAAATTCCTGTTGAATCTCAGGCTAGAAGATCTTCCCAAGAGCAGAAGATTTCGGATTCTATCAGGACCGGGACAAATTTTGGTTAAGAATTTTTGATTGTCATCTATTTTATACCGTGCAAAATTCACTATGAATAATGTAATTGAACTTCTCCTCAATCATTCCCCCATGTGTATCAACGTCCAGCCTATTATTTTCTCCACAGATGTTCCCATTTTCGTCTTTCCTCTTCAAACCTTTCCTTCAACTTGCTTCACACCCTCCATCCTCTTACATCCTCGTCGCGTCTCTGAGTCGACACCTTCCTTCTTTTTTCAATCCCTCCGCACTCATTGTTCCCTCCTGTATTTACCTCCTTCCAAAGCCCGACCTCTCCTCTCTATTCTCCCTCTCAACCTTTCCTTCCGCACACGCTCTCTCAAGCTCGAGGAAAAATTAAAAACAAACTCCATCTCTCACTCTTTCTACCTCCTTTTGTACAAAAACACCCCCTCCCGTCACTTTTTTGCCCTTCTTCTCACTCTTCTACACTCAGGACCTCTCACTAATCCTTTCACAGCTTCAGTTCTCTCTCCCTGTATCTTGTAATTTTATTTTCCATCTCTTACTGTGTCGATCGCGCGGATATTCTTTTATTCCTCGGACCTCCGTTCTGGATGTTATTATTTTCCAACGTGGGGAGATGGGATCCGAGGGTTTCCATTAAGTCCACTTTTACCCTGCTTTTGTAAATGGCAAATGTGTCCAGAATACCTTTTCCAGCGATAAATTCAGCGAGTGTTTGTGAGCAGAAATAACGGTGGAAGATTCCTAGGAATTTGGTACTTTTCTTTGACGTGAGACGCATTCCAAGACAAATTGTCCACAAACCATCAGAGTCGCAGGATGCCTAAGTAGGCACTGGTTTTTTGGCTGCTTTTTCCTACGTTGGGTATTGTGAGTAGGTGTTTTACGTCTAGTTCGGTATCCACTCATAACGATTTGCCTAAGAAGCGATTGCTCTCCGATAAATGAGTCTTATGGTAACGCAAAAATAAATATAGATATAATGCAGCCCTGTTTCGTTAGTTCTGAAAGTTATTTTCTTTCGAAGGAAGGGTTATTTCGGTATAGTAATATTTATTTTTAAACATGGTAAAAATCTTTAACTTTTACCAATTTACATCATTTTTAAAATATCTGTTACTGCAGTTCATTAAAACTTATAGAACGTAATTGCGTTCAAAATATAAAATGCCTCTTTCGTGACATATTTTGCAATTTTTGTGAATCGTGCATTTGAAATGTGTTTACTTAGATTTATTCTACTGTAAAGAGTCAATTTAATTTTCAACCTGTTAAAATGAAGTCAAGAAATATTCAAATCCGTTACAGTATACCAATTGATATTCAGGCAAACATCCATAAGTTCATGGAGTCCAGGGATTATTAAATGTGAGATTCGTATATATTTGTCATATTCGTTTTAAGAAGAAAGATACTCATTAACGGCTTTTAACGAAAATTATAATTGAATTAGTGTAATATTTAATCTCCGACGTATCAGAATTATTGCTGAAATCTCTGTGGCTGATTGATTTGAAGGCGTATTTATATTTAATTACTTCAATATATGTTTCAATTACATGGCGGTATTATCGCCCTGGTTAAAATCCATAACTTAGTTAATTTTTAACGAGGATGCAGCAAATGCCAACATTCGTAATGCTATTTTTCGAAACTGGTCAGCCCGGAGGTCATTGAGATTGTGTCGGATACTTCTGAACTCGTCGACGATATTTCTTTCTTAACCCTTCTCCCCTCCTAAGTCTCCCTAATAAATTTGTATAAAATATGAGAACTTCCGGTACTATATTCTACGATGATGACTGGCATGAGTCAAAACAGTTCGCAAGTAAAACCTGCGCGAGAACTACAAAGTTTTTCATTCCTTATATATGACGTTCCACTAAGTTAGGCTCACTCACATCGATTATATTCTATGTTTCGATAATTATAATAAAAAATGAATAGCCATTTTTAATTAACTCCGCAAAATCTCCAATCGAAAGTAATAAAATTCATTTAAATATTCACTCTTACAATTAGTTTACATTCTTGTTACCACGTAAAAGTCTTACATTTTACTAAGACATCGTTAACGAAACGTTTAAATTGGACAAAATATTTATTACTTGAAAATGCGGCAGTAGTGTGTCATAATTTTTCTAGAAAATTATTTATATAAAATGAGGACAAAGTATCAGAAATTACATGTAGAAGCGTGCGCCTCAATCCTAGGATTTTACATTTATAAAGAAATTTTTGTAGCAAGTTGAGTGACTAGCTATTTTTAGCAATGAAATATTAATATAGCGTTTAACTTAACTTTGTTTTCTAGGCCTACGTGTCATCTATTATATCTAAGACTAGTAAACGCCCCCATAAAGCATGACGGAACTTAATTTAGTTTAAACATATATCTATTATCGTATATATCTGGTCCTCCTAAGCAGAAAAAAATTCCATCGTAAGATAATAATAACTCAATATATTTCTTACCATTATTTATAATATTTATTCTACTATGTTCAAGTCATGAAAGCCTACTTTATGTAGGGGATGTGAATAATATTAACATTGCCATATTAAATGCCATTCATTAAATCGTCAACAATCGTAAAAGCCCACTGTAAAGTGAAAAGTGAGAAATATATGATATATGAATTCCGTTGTACCATCAATCAGATTTAAGCATTAATATCAAAATCCTCGAAAGTTCGGATCTATATCAATATCTCACGACTAAAATAAGAATCTATGATCACTTTCTTTTTTTGTGACAATTGTCTCAATTTCGTAGGACTATTGTTTTTAATTTAATTTTGTAAAAGAAACAATCTCTACAGGTAACGAATACTTATTTTACGTATGTTTCTTATGGAAAAGTATGGGATAACTCATGAAATCAATGTTCAACAATTTCCTTGATCGTCAAAGGGATGGGTTGTTTATTTCCAGAAAATTTTATGAATTTTTCCTGTATTTTATCAAAGTTCCCGGAATTTCGAAATTATACGAATGATTCACGACTAAAATAAGATTCTATGATTATTTTCCTTTCTTTAGACATTTGTCTCAATTTCGTATGACCATTGTTTCTAATTTAATTTTGTAAAAGAGACAACCTCTGCAAGTCATGTGAACGTATTTTACGTTCATCTCTTATGGAAACGTATTCTGTGCTCCTGGATTCAAACCCGGACCTTTATAGAGATGAGAATAGTTTTCCTTGGGGTTTCAGCATCGTAGAAACACAATGCAGTTTGTTTCAGATCTCTAAGTCAAGCCGTTTCTGAGAAAAATACGGGAACTGATGGACAGACGGACGGACGGACGGACAAACAATTGCTTTTCATATATATGATTTTTCTTATCGTGATTCTTAGGGCATTGAGGAAAATAAGAGAAAGTAGTTCACTTTATAGCTGAAATTTGGAAGGTATCTGGATAATAATTTTGCTGAGAAAAAAATATTCCATAAACAGTGATCATAAATCATTAATGCAAGATAGTATATATTTATATTAAATTTTGGAAATAAGATACGACCGAAATGTTCGCCATGTCTATGATATTCATGTGATTGGAGCAACAAATCTCGACACACATTAAGGAGATAAATTCTAAAATATTGAGAGTGAAAAAATTAATTCATCTTTTACCTCTGGCGAGATTACAACCAAGCAGTTAAGTCTCCTCTTATCTTTAAACTTTTCCAAAGTACATGCTCTACATTTAGCAAGAACAAAGAAGAAAATGGCCGGAATCTCAGTCGGAATTCTGAGTATTATTTCGCATCAAGAATAAAGATAAGCCTAATTTTACCTAAGATAAAAATAGATAGCAGGATAGCATACGGGGAAACAATTAACAGGTAAATTGGCAAAAATCCTTTAATAAGTCGAAAGAAATGTTTTAATTTCATGCAAGATAATCAGGGGCAGAAAAAGTTAATTTTCGTTAATTGCGGCACAAGGAGTTGAGGCGATTGACGAAAATTATTTGTGTACCATCATTCCGTGAATGAAAGGACCTCGCTGCATTATTAAGGTTCCGCAATAGTGACTCCACGTACTCAGAAATTGTCCTCGAGAATAGAGGGAGTAAGTGGAACGGACTTAGGTGGGCTGACGCAAGGAAAGAGAAAGGGAGAGAAAAGAAATGGCAGAAAAACCATCCCAACTAATCCCGTATGAAACTATCAGTTCTCCTTCACTTAACGTCGATTCCTCCCTCTTTTAAAGGTTACGCTCAAAACAAAAACGGACTGGAGACACGAAAACAAAACTCGCAGAGGAGCCTTCAGAACAAGCAGGAGAAAATCTCTCCTCTGCTTTCATCATCGTCTTCTCCTTCCCCATCCGTTCATTCATTCATTCATTTCCAACCATCCCTTCCCCTACTAGCCCTCCCCGCCCTTCCGCTCATTTTCCCCTCCTTTCCCCAAAAAGCGCCCTCTCAATACATCCTCGTCACTTTCTCCCCATTTCTGCCCCACCTCCATTCCCCAAGCTATCTCATCTCTCCTCCTCCGCCTGAAATCCTCCCTCCCCCCCTGACCTCTCCCTCTACGTAATCCTTTCCGACCGAGACTCCCCCACAACACCCTTTTCCCTTCCCCTATCGTCACGCCAGGACCCAGCCGTCTGCAATCGATCGGGAAAGGTGGCTGGCTGGCCGACCCGTCGGGGATATAGCTCCAGTCTGCCTATCCACTTTCCTGCTTCCCCTTTCCCGCGTTCCTTTCTACATTTTCCATTCGTCCCTGTTTTTCCTGGACTTCGTTTTGTCTCTCCACGGTGTTCCTCCCTCTTTCTCGGTTGACCCTCTCGCGCTCCAAGGATTGTACTCGTGATCTTTCTCCCTTTCGTTTACTTTCCTACGTTCTATTTTATGCGCAACAACCCTTTTTTTGCTCTTTAAAATCGCCTCTAACCAAAAATGTAATATCTGGTGCTCTTTGACTTACATTTGTTTCTGCTTCGATAATTTCGATTCGATGTCGTGTTTGATAATTTCCATCTATCTCCAGATTTTTCTCCCGCTTTGCTAATTTTTTTGGGTACTATCTGCTCATACGATCCGAATTTATTTATCCTATATTTAATAAGCAATATTTATACAGACATCCACTGTAAAAATACATATATAAACGACCGGTTTCAGCATAGATCATTCCATCATAGCCGGATGACGGGATGATCTCTGCTGAAACCGGTCGTGTATTTATGTATTTTTATTGTGGCTGACTACAAATATTGTTTATTATATTTGATATTCCACCAAGTCAGCCCTATAAAGTTGATTTTATTTACTTTGTGTCTATTTCTTTTATAGAGGGATCTGATGATACTATTTTCTACCATTAAATTACACCATTCCCCTAATAAGCTAAAGATTTAATTCGCCTAGTATATGTCAGATTTGTAATTTAGGATTTCCTTTCCATAATAATTTTCTAGCCATCCTCGTGTATAAATCTCATCGACTCTTCCAAATCATCTTCATTACACTTGTCCTACTATCCATCCTATAGGATTACTTCCGTTTTTCACCCCTTCAACAATTTTCCTTCTTTCAAAAACGCTACTCCTACATTCATCTCCTTACGCTTCATCAGTTTTAACCCGTTTTCATTCTGCTATCATTCGCATTAATTTGCCTAGGCATCAATCATTTTTTGGCCCTTTGTTTAGCTGCTGTACTTAATTTGTTAACATTGTCTTCGAGTTTAATTTTAACTCTGAGAGGAAATGATATAAAGACATTTAATAATGTCCAGTTTACAATATAACCTTTTCGGGTATTAACTCTGTTTCCTTCAATGCATATTATTCACCGTTTCCAAACTACTCTCTCAACTTTACTTCTCCCCTCTTTCCATCTATGTATTTTTACTCTGTTTCCATACATTTTTCCAGATTAAATAGCTATTCACAATGAAATAATTAAAATTATTTAATTACGGAAGGATTTGGAGTCTCAGTTTTAGCGTCCGATAAGTGGTATCTCTGAGTTAATCTTAAAATTTTCCTTTTCTGCCGAAATCGTCTCTCTCGTTTCCATTTCTCTCAGAATTTAGATCTTCACTTTCAATTTTCATCTTCTTCAAAGCCACCTACATCACCAGGATCGTACGTTGTTTACTGGAGATTCGTAGAATATAACAAGAATATCTGCGGATCCAGGGCTGTTTCGAAAAGTCGTGAGCATTCCGTTTAATAAAATCGTTTTGAAGTAGAAGGTCGTCCGAAAGAAATCCTTTCACCATATATATGAGTTTTTCATTCAGAGAAAGTTCTGTTAATAATATATTTAGTTATAAACTCCATATGCAAAACATTTAGATTTTTAACAAATGGGAAAGTTTCGAAGATTACTTTGATTTCTTCGTAAGAAATGAAAGGAGTGTTGGAGACAAGAATTTTTTCAGCACTTTTCTTTGATTCACGAAAAACAGTGATATGATATAAGTCTCATGAAATAATTCTATAATATAAGATTTAATGTTTCCTCACTGAAAAGACTGTTTAACAAATACGATATTAGAATTTCCTTAAACGATACATGATGAGATTTTAAGATTTGGTATTTGTCATATTTAATTTAATAAGATGCGAAAGTAAATAGTTTATAATTCCAATTGCAAATATTTTTACGATAGTTAAAAATTGAATTTTTCTCCATTTGGATTCATAACTAATTAGAAAAGAATTAAAATTAATGAATATGTTTAGAGATATCGATAACTGTATAAATAACAATTCTCACTTGTAATGCTAAATAACTTGTAACTTAATAATAATAATAAATAACTTAACCTTCGGAAAATCTGTGTGAACATCTTAAGAGCAGAATAAAATAGAGAGTTTGCTGAATAAATATTTTATAATGAGTATCCTTAAATATAGCGACCAATTGTCATGTGGACTGATTTTTTTTACCCAAGATTATACACATGCATGCGTATTCCCTCTGAAATTCAGCGAATTTACCGAGGAAATTCATTTCGAGTACTGCGATACTAGAAGATTGCACCTAGTTAGACTTTCATAAAATCTTCTCCAGACACAATTCGCAATAATTCTCAGTACTTGAGAAGGTGTACTTATTAGCGAGTTTTACAGAATTAAGAGCGACTTAACTATCATACATAACCTTCCTTATAATCTCCATATTGTAGATCATTCTCACCTGGAACATCTTAGAGCAATGATTTCAACAAGATCCTTACAGGTAGAAGCTTCTACAGTGAGTTAAGTCTCTCTACCCCATATTTTTACTCTTTAATTCGTCTTTCGTAGCTCAAAACTTTTGAACCATCCAGCTCCACCATTTTCTGCTTCCATATCTTTATTATTACGCCTTTCACTCCGTCTTTGTTTCCCTAGATTTTCTCTGTCAATTCGGACAGCTCTCTCTCGAGTCTCTTGGGAAAGCGACGGATATTTTTAAACCATCTTCTCAACCAAAAGCTTCCTATTTTCCTCTACTTTCCTCCTTCCTTATCCTTTACCCGTTCTAGATTCGATTTTTATTTTCCTCCGGCTTGTGTATATTCCCGACCATCACCCTAGGTTCCTCTTTAAAACTTTTTCATTTCCGAACAGTTTTTTTTTCCAGAAACACTCAGAGAGAGTTTTATAAATCCGTTAAGGAGAGTGAAAAAGTCTGCGATTAAGCATTACCTCTGAATTTTCTTCATTTACTTTCAACATACAGAACTTTCCCGGTCGCAGGTTTTTTGGCTGCATATCATAGATGTACTCGTATTAGCATCTCTCATAATTTTTATAATGATTTTTAAGTTGAAATATAAATTTTTATTTAAGCAGTTTCAATTCATAAAATTTAATTTTGATGTGTAATGCTTTGTATTTATTCTTTTGTACTCTAATGGTCTAATACCGTTTGGTTAGCTTTCTTATTTCATTTTTATATATTTTCCTTTGCTTCAAGTTCGGATTCAGGCACTAGCTTTTACCTCACCTCAAATTTATGGGATCATTTACTGCTCTCCATTAATATCGGTGAAGTTTAGCGTTCTGGAATAAAATGTGAAAACTAATAGAAAAAGGGAAGAGCAAGATAAAGAAAGCATGTCGAGAGATAAGTAGTTGCAAAAAGAGCAAAATATAATTTCAGATAGGTATATCAAGATTGCAGAACTCAGAAAATGCTGAGGTATTCATGTGAAGCTTGATTTAAAGTGACAATAACAAATTTACGTATGAATTAGCTGTAGCTTGGTAAGTGTGATCTCTAAAGTCAAATTTACACCTTTTATACTAAATGATTGTTACACAGCATTAATTTTAGCATCATTTACTATTTCAGTTTTGTTTCAGCCAACATAAAATTCAATACGACAAATATTCAGAAGGAAATCTATTATTAACATTTGCTCCATTTATATATTTCTTACATGATTGACATTTTAATCTACAGGTAAATATGGCGGTCGATATATTTAAGGGAAATGGTTCTAATTAATTATTTTATTAATTGTAGGATGATGTAAAAAGTAGTGCGGAAAGACATTCATAAGTTCACAATATTTGCTGTTAAATTCCCCTTTAGCAGGCGCCATTTTCACGCGAAACCCAACGTGGCCATTTTAGACCGAATCTATACATTAAAGTGTCTGCCTCGGTAACAAGAGAGGTCGGGCGGAGATTTTTCCAATCCGTTTAAACACATCGTCCTGTGCGACCCAGCTCTTCTCATGAAAACTGTTCGGTAATTGGTGACAGTTGATGGTAATTTAAGGTTATAGTAGGGAATAGGTACTAATTAAAGAAAAACGTTGTTTTCAACATAAAGTAAGCAGCATCCTCTTACAGTATTGAATCATGAATGACGCCCAACTATGAAATGCCTTATTTTATTGGCTCAGAAATATTGTGGGACTGTGATCAGTTTCAACCATTAGTAAATCATTCTCCTAGGACCGCTTTTAACGCAAACGAACACGCTACCCACTTGGCTAGCAAGGGACTTACAAGGGACACTTCAATTGCGGAATTCAAGAAAAGTGTAAAACTATGTGGATATGTTATTATTGTTCATATAATCTCTCTGACTCAATTTTTTTGGAAAACTGCTCAGAGTAATTTCCTTCGAGGAGATAATATTTAGGAGATATCACTGATATTTTCATTATAATATAAACCTTAATATTAGCATATTCATCCCCCTTAATTCTAATTTATGAATTTCCAAGGGCGCAAAAGCCCTTGTGAAAGAGACAAGATGAGAACAGATCCCCGTAGATACGGAAGAGTCCTAACGTACTTCCCGATCTATCTCCCTGAAAATTCCATCTTTCTCTCCATCTTTCTCCCCATCTTTCTCTCCATCTACTTTCCCTATTTTTTGTCACTTTCTCCTCTTTTCTGCCCTCTCTCCGAAGTAGTACTCATTACGCGGATTTCTGTTGATGAAAAGCCGGGGGTACGCCAAGGATCCTTTCTCGGTCCCCTGATTTTTTCCTTCTTCTCCTGAAGGGGTTCGATGGGAATAGGGAGAAGTAGATATTCTGGAGAGGAGGAATGAGGGTGCGAAGTAAACGACGGGGGTGTAGCGTCTGAGGGGGTGAAAGGCGAGAAACGAGAGGTTTGCGAAAGGAAGAAAAAAGGAAGCGAGGATTATTTCAGGACAAGGCGAGCCGTAGAATGAAGATAAGAGGAAGAAGAAAATTGAGTCAGGGATGTGTATCGAGAGGCAGACATGCGGTACGAAGGGCATAAGCCGAGCAATGAGACGTTCAATTGTTTTCGCTAAAGCCTCCGGGGACCCCTCAAAACGTTTCCACTTTCGCTTTCCATGAGATCCAAGATGGCGCCGACGTATTTGCGTCATATCCCCCCGGAAAATTATTTCTAGGCGTACTGTCTTTTTTGGTTTTTTCCTCGTGAAAAACATTTTCATGGAGAGAGTGAGATCAGTTTAAAGAAGGAATGAGGAACGTAACCTTGAACCTGTCGTTTACTTCGGTCTTGTTTCCTTTTTTTACCCCGGGAGAAATTTTTACTTTCCCCGTTCGCATGATGACGGAGCTGATTTTTTTATTTTCGTCAAATAGCGTGTAAGCATAAGGATTGGTGAAGTTCCTACGGATAGAAATGTTCGAGATTTTCACCATAAAGGCTTTTAATGCGAGAGACTTAGCTATTTTCCTTCCTTTCTTTCGATCGCTGAACACGTTATTATAAGTAGGATAATGCTTGGAATTAAACGCCACTCAATAGAATTTATCGATATATTTAAATATAATTGACTTAACTACGGCGCTACTACGCTTAAAATAATTAATGCTTTGAATGACGTTTGAAATAAAGCATTATTAAGTAGAACGAATTGATCAATTTGAATGTGAAATCTTTATATAATGGAATAATTTATGCAGCAGAAGCTTTTCATGTCTGATGAAACGCTCATACTAAATCGGGATACCAGAGTCCGTAGCCACGACTTGATAAAGTAATAAGAATATTATGATGGATGCAAACGTCAAACGGAGTTACAAGCAATTATCATCCTCGAAAGTGTTTCCCGATGTTTATCCAACGACTTTATCATTCTTCCGTCAGATTTATGAACGATTTGTCCAGGTTCACGAAATTCAGGCGCACGACATTAAAAACGGTTTAGTCAAGCATTAGCGCAGCCTGTTATTCAGAGAAATGACTTCTGACCGGCAGGCATTCATTCCAACCTCGGATTATTGTTTATCAAAATTCGGAGCATTTAAAAAATCCGGTAAAAAAGTCACCTTTTTTCAATTCCCCCCCCTTTTCTCGGTCTATTTTCAACGAATTTAATGCTCGCGGATAAGAAGATTGATAGTTTCCTGCGGAGAATGTCTCATGTCTCGAGGGCGGTGATCGAACAAGAGACCCCTCCAGCTCACAACCGTCGCGTTGGTAGACACGCCATACCAGTGCCTCCCCTCCCTCCCCCGTTTCGCAGACTAAAGCACGTCACCGTATTGATCATTACGTTTTTCCTTTAGCGACTGTATCTCCTTCGCCCCCCCTGTTACTTTCGCTCTCGAAAAACCCCCTACGGAATCCCTACCCCGAAAAAACCTCCCTCTTCTTTCATCCCATTTTCCACCCCATTTTCTGCACCCTCCACGCGCGTATTCGTTCCCTTCTCTTTCCCTTTTCTCTCTCTCATTCCAATCCTCTCTCTCTCACCGCTCCGTGGCATAAATAATAATAAAAAAATTACCGAAGCGGGAGCTCTCGTTCCCGGACACGTGTAAAAGGAGGGATCCCTCTTTCTCTTTTCAGCCTACCCCCTCCTCCCTCCCATACACTCCCTTTCACTTAAATCTTTTTGCCACTTGCGGCGTCCGTCGCTGCATAAAATGCATAAATGGATCAATTTCTCGATCTCTCTCTTTTCCTTTTAGCATGTCTCGGGACATTACCCAATGGCAGATCCACAAGCACTCGTCCTAGTGCTCGGGAAACCCTTCTATCCTAGGCTTCCTCCCTCTCCGCCCCCCTTTTCCTCTCATTACTGCGGAAACCTCCGGATTCTCTATCCAGAACCTTCTGTTACTCCCTCTCCCACTGGAAGACGTGTTTACCGCAGTTAATGTAATTACCTTCTTCTGTGTGTCGAAAGGTCATGAGAATGTTTTTGGGAGCTTGAAATCATATCGATCTGGAGGGTTTAGGGAATGTTTATGCTAGGCAACGCACGGAAATCATTCGTTTAGAATACAATGAAAATTTTCGATAACAAAATTTATATAAATGATCAGAAAGTACCAATTCAGTGACAAGGAAAGAATAAATTTTACCAACATTAAATATTATGAAAATGGGAATAATTAACAGTAACAACTAAAATTTACATAAATATGAAAACAGTCACTAGTAATATTTCCGCCAACTCTTCCCTTTGGTATACCGTTTTTGTCTTGGGTGATATGCAGAGACATCAATATAAATATAAATTTTGCGAGCTATTTTCTTGTCCTATCGCGGTAGTCGTTAGGTATGTGGTGCTTTTAGTTTATCATCACATCATCGTTGGTATTCCGCCTTGTGGTAGGTCCAGAGTTATCTTTCTGAAATGTTTTATCCAAGGCCGTTTCTTTTACTTCCTAATAACTGGCCATTCCTTTCATATCTTCCAGAAAACCTTTCTCTTCCATTCTCATTTTATTTTCCCCAACAACCATACTTCCACCCAGTTTCAGTGCAATAATTGCCCTTTCGAGATGTTTTGCATATACTTTACCTGTTAACATATTCCGCGATGAACAATTTGAAATTTGATTTAATTGTTGTAATTTAAGTCTTAAATTTTCATTATACCGTCTAACCCTATGTATATGAACCCCAATAGGATGCATCTTAAGATATATTTCTTTAAATTGTGGCCATTCCTAATTTCCATGTTTCACACCAGTTCGGTAATTTCTATCCTAGGGTGATTTTAAATTGTTAATCACGTACTCTAGTTTTCCTAATAAGTGCTGTATAAGGTACACATTTTGCAAAATGCACATACGTCAGCTATCATAAATCTAACTCAAACAGTACCTATTGAACTCTGAAATTCAAAAATGGTTTTCTCTTATGCGCTCCCTTGGAGTTATTTCAAAGCTATCAATCCCCAACCTTATGTATGAATGGTTAAAAGTATTTGGACCATAATTTTTTCTGTTATAGGAGTAACGAACAGAATCTTCACGTGTTACAAAAATAGAAAAGGAAAAGGATACCTTCAATTTATGTTTTTTGCACTCTGAAGGCTTACATAAATCACAAGGATATCTCAACGTAATTTTTTGCTCATTTCATTATAAGTGGAAACTATCCTCTATGCAAATTATTATGATTGCTTAACTGAATTTAAATGAAATGAGCTTACGGAATGACATGCTACGCTATAATGTAAGTTTTACAATGTGTATATTTGATGTAGGAGTTGTCTTTCATTCATTTGCGATGATTTAATTATTAATGCTTTGACATGTAATTCACGTTATAATTTCAAACATTTAATTCGCCATCGTTATTTGAAAGCACATCTTCACGAAATCTGCATATTTATCACTCATAACGTCCAGCCGTCTGGTATCCAATTCTGATGCTTTTAATGACTTACTTTTTCGCTGATATAGAAGTTTATGTTATACATCGACGGGTATCCTAGTACGTTTCCACTCTCACGTTGAATATTAAGAGAATCAAGTCAGCTGATTATGCTTTATATGGTATTATAAAATGTTTTGCTTTGGGGCTTTTTAGATTTTAATGAGTATGCAAGAGTGAAATTAGTTTGATAACTGTGCCCAAATTACAGGATATTGATCGCTTGTTAGGTCACAGGAAGGAATTTACGTACGGAATAAGAGGAAAAAGAATTATGGGAAGAGAATTCTGAAGCTATATTTTTCACCGGCCTTGGTGGCGGAGTTAGCGAGCTAGCGTCCTAAACCCGAAGTCCCGGCTTCGAGTACCAGCTGTACCTTATTTTTCCTGTTAGGGAACGGTTGTGTGAGTTCGTCAATAACAATATCTATTAAGAGGGATGTAATTGGGATTATTTTCCCATTCGAATGATAGAAATCGTTGCTGTTATTGTTATTATTATAATTTAGTGAAAGAGAGAACTAGCTGCGGATAAACTAGACAGGAAACGAAAATTGATTCCAAACAGGGAAATATTCACCATACTCTCTTCGATCGGGACATTTTTTCATGCATTTTTGCAAAGCATATCATGCAGGAAAAATGAGACTATTTTTGAGAAAGACTCCAAAATATTGGTGGCCTAATCATGAGGGAATACAGACTGTGGGGAATAAAATAAGTCCTCCTTTATTTCAGTATTTTCAGCCAATCTTACCTTTCACGACTCAAGAATGCATGCGCAGTCTCACGGCAGACGATCCACTCCAGGCCGCCGCCCACCCACGCCTGCCCCGACACCCTCCCGGTGCACTTTCTCTCTCTCCCCCCCCCACCCTTCTCCCCCCTCCCGGATCCCTTCTCTTAATCCCTGCCTCTCCTTCGCCATTCCATTTTACTTTCTCTCTCATTCATTCCCGCCTCCTTCCCTTCGGCCCTCCCATTACACATACACTCTCTCTTCCCACAGTACTTTCGCCGGGCCCTTTCTCGCAGCTGTGCAGCTGCGGCGTTGCCAACCCATGGGCGATAAATTTAAAAACCGAGGCTTCGCTGTCACGGAAAGGTCGAACATTTAAACTCGGGTTAATTCGGGGAAGAATTTACTAGCTCAGCATTACTTGGATTGATATGTGAAGGTTTCAAATTTTCCGTACACGTTATCATCGTCTCAAAATTTTTTTCGCTCATCAACCTTGATGAGACATAAAATAAGTGCTATTGCGCTTAATTGCATGTATTCGATTTTTATCTTATACATTTAATATTCGTTCATATGTACTCCGTACACATTATTCCACTAAGATGGTATGTAACACTGCAGCACATATTTAAATTATGATACTGCGGTATATCTTTCAGTGATCGAATCTTTAAACCTGTTTAACAGAAACCACAGTCCTCGAAGATGCTATGGGCGTAAATCGTTAGCGATCATTGGTCGATTAGGACATTTATAAATTTTATTATTTTCAGTGCTGCTTACATATTAGATCCTTATAAAGGAGATCACGATCAAAAATTGAAATTGAGAAAGCAAAAAACAGACATTGCTAAATACTCCTTCATCAATCGAGGAATAAAGGAATGGCATATGTTGCCTGAAGAAGCACTTAAACCCTTACCAAAAACTTTAAAGGAATTCAGAAAAAGTTGTAAAACATTAGCACTAATATAATTATTTTTATTTAGACCAAAATTTGTTTTAATGTTTGGATAATTTGGATGGGAAATAACATATGTAAACTTATGGTATTTGTATTTTGTCTGAGTGTATTTTTGTATTGAGAGGAATGGGGATTTGTTACCACCGGACTAGTAATCCAACTGTAACATATGTGTGAATAATAATAATAATATCATATCATATCATAACAATATTATGCGTTTTATTCAAACCAACGGAGTTTAGGATACACAGATTAGGCATAATGACGTCGAAAGCATGAAAGAATTTTCAAAAAGTGTGGTGTTCTTTCAATAAACACGCATAACCGTTACCATAAAATTAATAATTTTATCGATCCCGCAGTTTAATAACTTTGTGCACTGCCGCTTTAAGTTAGCAAATACGGCAACATACCAAAAATCTGGTGAAATAGAATAGGAAAACGAGAACATGACCAATGAAAATAGCTTTTTAAACTGCAAATGTTTGATTTGGTTGATGCAAATGCAAATATTTGATTTATTTAAGTTTTAAATGAATACTCTGCCCAATGCTTAGCGTATTGTTGAGTTCTGTGATCTTCTAACTTAAAATTACGCTATATTTGAGAAAGAAACATATGTTCCTGAGGAATTTGATACTTGATTCCAGCTTAAAATTTCCTTGAGTTAATTAATAATTAAAATCTGCTATAAGGGAAGTAAATGAACGTAGATAATTTCTTCCAAAAGTAAAGATTTCATCAATCCAGCAGTCATAATCCACCAATCTTTAAAAAGTCTAAGATGTACATGCAACAGACCACACGGAGAAAAAATTCATTCAAAAATTAAGCGTGCCCCAAGACGCTAAATCGATCGCGAACTACAAATTTAGGTGTCGTGGAGATAATTTCTCTTTATGTACACTGAAATCGCGGAAATAACTTAAAAATAAAGAACACCTTCTTTCTTTACTCCTATAGAATTTCGATAAGCTCTCAAATAACGTAGCGAACTAGCAAAAAATTTAGTGATCATTCTTAGAAAATGGATCTTCGCCGGGAGACATCGATTAAGAACCTCTCTTTCGTGAGAGATGATAACCTCTTAATAATGAATCCTCCTCACACACAAGAAAAAGGACTTACTTCGTCGTAAACAGGACTTTACGTGTACAGGTCCGTCATGTAATGCCTTCCTAACGTTAGCGTGCTATTAAAAGCGACAGAACCATAGCGACGGTTGGTCAATATTCGTGCAGACGAACGAGCAAATACCCAAGAGGTTAGCGCGATTTTCCAGCAGTTTCATTCTTATGCACAGACTCCTTGGAAGCGTTTACATGCGGTTTTTGTATCTTTACATCTCTCGCAGACATCGGAACTATTTTAGTTTCTGGTCACGCCCAAGTAAAATGGAGGATTAATGTTTTTTTCCATGCTACATGCGGTTCTGTTGTAGGGAGATTGCCTCTGTTCCTGAGGAGGGGAAGGCCACTGGGGAAGAGGAGGAAAATATAAAATTCAACGGAGCGGATCCGGGGACTCATTGCAGGAAATGGGGAGAAAGTGAGCGTAGGACTTGCAGCATAAATTAATGTGCATATTTACCATATTGAGGAAGCGGTGTTGACAGACTTTTAGATTGGTTTCCTTTAAAGTCTTTCCATCTGAAATTAATTTCGTAAACGCAACGTTTTAATAATGAATGGATGATTTTGTTTCAGTAATGAATGTTCACGCTACTAATTGCAACATAGGATATAGAGTTTTGGATAGATAAATGACTTTACCTGGGCGAGATAGTAACTAAAGGTCTCTTGTTCTAATCCAATGTCGGCGTATCATGGATATAATTAGGAAGTTGCAATAAAAAGTAATTTAAATAAAATAAGGAAATTAATTTATGTATATAAAAAACTAAATGCAGCTTAGGAAAGCGAATTCACGGTATGATGACTCCCTGAAAGAGGTTGGGTGTAAAAAAAAAACCAGCGCAAACTTACTGCCAAAATAGCAGAAAGATGCCAAAACAGATACTCCCACCTAGAAATAAATCTGAATCATAAATAAATCTAACAAATTATGCAATAGAAAAGAAACTTGGAAGGTATTACGATCTTAAATAATTCTTTTATCTTAATTATTCAACTCGAAGGCATATCTTCATCATTGAGCATGAAAATTAAACTTGAAAACTGTGTATTGACAGCTTTTTACACTAGATATTCCCTCGCTGATGCTTTTGCAAAGAAATGTTTTAAAATAGATGAGAAAAGTATTAAGAGAAAATCGAAACGGAAGTTACCATCTCATAATTTTATGCTCATATTTATTCGTCATTATTTAATTGGAAATTCGGAAATCGGTTTATAATTGTGGAATGAAAATTCTCCCAGTATCGTTCAAACAATTAGCTTATTTGCCACAAGCAGAGCAAAGTGAACGTGTGTAACTTTGTAATCATGGAGACAATCTAATATTCAATCATGGCCGTACAATATTATATTTTTTTGTAATTCATTTTCATTTCATGATTTCATTTATATTGACTCATTTCTAAGGTTCGAAGTTAAAGTTTTGAAACATTTACTGTTGATTTCGCACTTAAGTTTGTATAATATTTTCACCCCTCATACAATTTTCACATTTAATCACATTTCATTCCGAAATTAAGTCCTGCTTAATGATATCAAAGTACAACTGTTGACCATCTCATGTTAGGATTTTAGTCATATTTGTTAATTCCAGCTGTAATACTATTCAGCTACGCTTATCGCCAAGAGGAAAATTTCGTTAATAGATCAGAAGCTATTAAAATGATGATATATCAGTTGATGATGTTACAGATGTAACAATCAGTCCTACTAAGCCACTGGCTAAGCTGTAATGAAGCATAGAGTATAACTATACTTGGCGTAGAGATGCTGAAAATCCCTACTTCTATCATGGTACTGTCTCGGGATCCAGCCGTGCCTATCTCCATACGCAGCCAAAAGAGAACTGATAGCGGAAAACATACGCTCAATCAGAAATATTTCCGCTTAGTGAGGAAATAAAACACTTCTAAGCTCGAAGTGATTGAAAGAAGAAATTTCTTTAGTTATATTTCTGTCTTTTTTCTCATGATCACGAGTAGAATTTAAACAATTTCCCATCTCAAAATAGAATTCTCGTAAAGTACTCAAATATGCTCATTTTCTATTTACCTGAAATTCACTAATTATAGCGGGAAACTCTTGCTATCAAAAATATACTTTTTTCTGAACTGTTAAAATTTCATTACCGTCGTATTGAGAATTACTTTCCAAAATCTTCTGAGGCATTGCTCGGAATTTTAACTGTTATAAAGTAAATTTAAGGAAGCATGTTCGGTGTCTATTTTATAGGGTAGATCGATTCTCATAAGATGAAATTGTTGAAAAATACAGCTTGTTTTATTTATATATTTAATAACTATAAAGTCATATTAATTTATATCTAGTAAAATATCCATGAGCAATGCTCCAATGTCGAAACTCCATTTTTTAATCTCGAGCGGAAAATAGTATTGCTGAGGATGCTTGAATAAGTCAGCCACACAAATATTGTTGAAGATGAGTTTTGGCTAATGATGTATGATTTTCATTTGTTAGTTATGCGAGCTGTACTGGTACAGCATTCACCAATAACAATCTAATATTATTTAAAACGTTGGCTTTCTCTGCACAAGGATTTCTTGGGATAGTATGCCGTTGACACTAGTCGTTAGAACACATATGAAAAATATAACTTCCTTATTTACTTTTAATAATTCAATGATAATTTGTCTGGATAAAATAACTTATACTCACTTTTATTTGCTCCCCTAAAATTACTGGGGGTGGCATTTTAAGTAATATTGGGCAGCTGCCCAGTCGACCAATATTGGGGAATCCCCCAACTTTGGGGGGTACTGTCCATCAATGTTTTCTATTGCGCTGACAAAAAATCTCTTGATCAGATAAAATCATGATTAAAAGTTTTGAAAACCTATTGATACGATCGCGATTAAAACATCTGAGAATTCCTTCATCTAGTCCGGAAATACTTCGAGCACACGTGAGAAAATGCCATAGCATCATTGATCTTGAAAGGATGACCTTGAAATGAAGGAAAGGACATAGACCCTAGTTCAGGAATGGATGATATCTAGGGATAGGAAAGAAGACGCTCTCGACCTTTCGAACCTCTCTCTCAAATTATTCCTCCAGGCTTTTTCTGCATTTATGACCCTTTGCTTGCACAGAGCGAATGCGTACCCCACGTAGGCGTAGCAGTTACACCCGAGGGATAACTACGGAAACATCTCTTTTATACTCTTCACGTCTCCCATTCTACAGATCTCCTATTACAGGAGGTCGTTGCTGCAGACGTGAGAGTCCTCCTCCCAGACTCATTCAACAGGAGATGCGAATCTTCTGCACGTATGACTTCTACAATCCCTTAAGGCATTCGCAGAAGAAGCTTGTGCAAAAAGGGGAAAAATCCTATTGCATGAGGGTTGTCTTCACGCTATTGTTTTCTGCCTCACGGAATGCGATTGGGGAGTTAATTCCGCCTGGGTTTCTTTTCGGGCGTCGCGAGAATTTCAGTTGGTTTCTTTGAAAATTCTTTTAGCGTTAGCTTAGTTGTTTCGGAAGAGGTGTAATGTTTACATGCTTTAGGCGGGATTAACAGACTGTTGTCTCTTCCAATTTCTAGAGGGGTTGCAATTCAGTGAAAATTTTTGATTACAGTGCACGTAGAGGTTAAGGAATATAATCATTTAAACGGAATTTTTTCTACAAACGGCTCCTATTTCATAAATGGAGATGGTAATTGCTTAATGAGTATTATCGTTGAAGTTAATCAGTGCCGCTGTTTTAGATGATTAGCTGGAACAAAAGTTTCCCTCCGGTGATTTTCCATAGTAGTCGGAAAAGTTACTTCAAACTCGGAAGGTAATTTTGGAAAATTTTATTTTGCTTCCGATCTTACCATTGAACTTTTCAACCGTTTATATTAACAATGCATTAATATATTAATTATATCAATGAGTATATTATATAATATTTTAAACAACTCTGTCGTTCCATTCGAACTCATGCATCATTCCTTACGTATAAATTGAGAATTTAGCTTCATCTGAAAGTTATGGTAAGAATTTAAGTGTGAATTTATGATAAAAAGGCCATTTAATGAGATATAAACATTAGCAGTTTCAATGATGATATGCTCGCATAAAATTCCATAACTAAAAGTTGCACAAAATTCAAACGTTGCTCATTATGAAAAGTTGATGATATCTCCGAGCAGATAATAGAATATAATTTTTCTTTGCCTAATGGTCCACGACTCGATCCCAGAAGAGTCGAAGCGTTCCCATAAGAATTGCATGTAAAGTTCATTCCAAACTTCATCGTGAGAACTGAAGTTTTATAAAAAAGGAAAGCTTTAAAGATTTATATTCTTATTGTTGATTATAGATTTCGGCACTATATAATGAGAACTTTAATGATGTAGAGACATTTAGTTTTCGTTAACCAGACCCATTAAATTAATCCGTGAGTTTTAAGAATTCATTCTGTACAAATGGGACTTTATTCAATCTTACTTGTATTCTCCCCTTTGAGAATCAACAGGCACTTTAGTTAGTCCTTTGAATAATCTCATGTGTTAAAATTCGCAAAATATTCTTCATTCTTTCCATTATGGAAGAATTTCACCCAAGAATGTCTGACACTGTTTCATTCGTGGAGAAGTCAATGATGGATACTGCACATTAATGTATTTCGCGGAATTTTCTTATCTCATTGTCCATCGGATCTTTGATGATATCGATTGAATCCTCTCAAGGGTAATTAATTTGTTGTATATATGATGAGGAAGAATCAAAGAAGGTGATTCTGTATCCATCCATAAGATAGTCATCGAACGACCGTAGTGCTGGTGATGTTATGAATAAGAGTGTAGAGATGAAGTAAAAATATAAAGTTCTAGACAAGATTTGCATCATTCACGTAAGCAAAGAAATTCTTGGCATACAACAGTATTTCAGAGAATTTAAAGATAACTATGTAATATACAACCGTTAGAAGAGCATAGCCTTTTTCTGAAGGAGTGCATAGTTTTCATAGTTGAGTTTGGTGTCCATTACGAAACATTTTACACCATTTAAAAATATTATAGTTATAAAAATGCTATTGATTAAAACATTAAAGAAAAAATTCCACGAAAGTGTATTTACTCGCAGTTTATTTCTACACGGATCGGGCACTTTCAGGTGATTAAGTTGAACACCTAGGGCAATTAAAGAGAAGCGAAAGGATTAAAACTTTAGGAACAAGATAGGAAGAGGTAAAAGGATATCAGGAGGAAAAAATTAGAAAGAGAGAGAAAAATGTGGGGGAGGATTATCGCCGAAACCAGACAGAAGTTTTTCCCTCTTTGTGGATGTTTCGTATTATGCATTCTGTAATTTAATTTGTCTTCAATGAGTTTATATACTACAAAAACCTCTTCGTTTAAAATGACGGTGACTGGAAAATGCCACTGAAAATGCTTAGGTTCGAGTTAAACAAAATAATAAAAATGCGATCACTATAACTTTATTCTTATTGCATATCATAATTTGTATTAGTTATGAGTAATACATACTATGTAACATAGATATAAAACTGGTGACGGAATAGCGATAGGTAAATTGTAACATGAACTCGGAGACTGACTTGTATGTTTGGGGATTCCGAATAAAACTATTCGACGACGAGTTTTGAACCATCTTTGAAATTAGAATGTCATTATCCTGAACCATCGGTTCCATAAAGTAAAAAAATGCCTTGGTGTAATGAGAGTGCTACTTGTGAGTTCGTAAAGGACGGCATTTCAAATTATCTTATTTAGAAACAACGAGGTACCACGGTCCTTTTCGTAGTATAAAATCCGTACGTTGTACTTCTTTGGAACTCGTAAATACAAATTCGTAGTCTGGAAGCATCTTGATGATAAGGTAAAGAATTCACCTCCGATGTTAACATCGATGGCATCTTTCCTTCCGAGAAACTGAAAATTGTTTTATTTTACCAGGAACGGGAGAGGAAAATATGTACCCCCCGGGGTGATCTTAGTGCCCGGTAACAACCCTACCCCGCGCAACTTCCTCGCCAAGTTGAGTGAACAGAGTGGGAGAGAGTAAGAGGAGATCTCCTTCCTCACCCTCCAATCAGAAGTAAGGGATCGCCTCAAAGGCTTTCACCTCATTGGCTAGGATATATCACCAGAGGAGCAGACTTAGACGGCATCGAAAGACGACCTGAGGATATGGGGAAGGATGCATTCGCCCTACATGCCGCGGGTGGCCTGCTTATATAGAGCACGGGGGAACGGTAGGCCGTGGGTGGGGAGGCAGACGTGGGCACCGGAGTTGGGAAGAAGGGTATTCAATGGAATCAAATGAGAATGTGGGTTGGGAACGTGCACTGACCCAGTTTCCACATCCTTCCTCTCCCTCCACACGTTCTAAGGAGTAATCTCACATTCTATTTTTATTTCACCTATTCGAATCGCGAGTTCTTCTGCTCGTTGTCGCCTCGAGTTCCGCTGCGCTTTTTTATTTCGGCGAAATGATCTCGTTTGTCTCGTTTTTCTCCGGTAGCTTTTTTCCGCGGTGTTTCTTCTCCTTGAATCGTCTTCTAATTTCGTCCTTTTTTTAGCTTCTAATTTTCGTCGATTTTCCACGATTTACACTACTCTGCGTCACCTAGTTCTTCAAAGTTACTTTTGACCGCGCCTTAGTGATATTTGTTTAATATAACATTACTGTTAGTCTTCGTATGTAATCATTTATGTTATTTGGAGAAATGAATTGATAACAAAATGTAACGGCACATTTTTTGCTCGTTTTCTGCACTGAAAAATTGACTCACTATCTCTCTGCTGTATTTACACACTTTTATGAAAATTCATCGTTTGCTTGCAAACTCACTAATTTAAACAGTATTAATGTGTAGCAAATATTTACATGTTATTATTTCAACGATGTGTACAATGATTGATAATTCTGGAGGCAGTATTATAATGATTAAATGGTAGTTGTGATCAATTCCAGCCAAATCACGAATTTAGGAAATCACAGCAAAAACTTTTTTATAGAAATCTGGATTTATTCTTGAGATTGATGCATGTCGTAGTTATATTTACATTATTCATCTTATGATTTAAAGGGAAACATCTTTAATCAGAACGTTGACTTCTCCACAATATATACTGTAAATACGAATCTAGTGGTTTAGCATTTCAGCAGTTAATGAATATACTAGCAAATCATTTTATGCAAGAGTTAATGAATATTCAAACTATTACTGAACATTTGTTTAATATAATTTGAATGACTTGAATTACGGATTAAGCACGAAGATTTAAGCGTATCTGAGATTTATAATCTTGTTTGGTACGATATTAGCCGTATACTTTAGTGTAAGCTGCTATAACTGTGGATAGCAGAAGAATGATATCTTTAGTTTTCAATTAATTATTCACATATTTGATTCATTTTAGCAGAATAGATATAATTTTAAAGAAAAAACTTTTCACGTTTTTTATTTTCAGGGCTATGGGCTGGTTTCCAGATATTTTGGGAGACGATGGGAGAACTAGCGGTATTAAGGATTCATCTACAAGACTTCATTGTAAGTCATTTGCACTCTGTATATTTTTTTGCTAGCATAATAATCCTGCAATGGATTTTCTTCAAGTAAGAGTTTCACAAAAGTCGACATTTACATCGTAAAAGCTCTACAAATGTAAATATCCTTATGCATGAGCGATCTATCGTCGATCTTAAGAACTGAAATTTATTTTTTTTATTGTTGATATTTTTGCAATTCTGAACTTTGCGTAAGTTATAACTTAGTATTTCTTACTTCTTAAATATCTATTTCGTTCGTTTGCTACTCTTCTTAGTAGATGCACCCATGGTTCAATTTAGACCTTATCCTCTGGTGAATGTTATGTAAGAATTCATCAATCTTTTCTTTTCCTCTTCATCTTCTTGATCTGCCCTATTTTCTCTGCTGGTAGGTACTAGCTCTCCATAAAGTTAATCTTTATTCTCCTTGAGCGACACAACCTATGTGGTAGTTACTCTTTTATTCTACTTCCCAGGATTTGAGATTACTGCTCTGACTGTGTTAGCTTTCAATTTCAAAAGGTTTAAATAAAATCGAATTTCGTCATTTTCTTTAACTTCCGCGCGCTTTTCAGAGAGCATCGTACAACGCAATGGTAATCTGCCAACTCTTCTTCATTTCTATTTCTATTGTGGGGTTAATTATTACTGCTCAGCTTACGGAGACTTAAGTGAAACTATGATTTAGCTTTATTTCTATACATCCAGGAACTCATTTCGGATTTGATAATTTTGGATCAATTTTTACCGAAATAAATAGTGTATAGCGCGTCCAGCTATTGAAATCAGTAACGACGGCTTAAGAAGGAGTCAAATGCTATTTGTTATTCCTCTTTCAGAGAAAATATTCTCGTAGCAGGACGCACGTACGTGGAATTCCACGATCAGACAAATAAATTTACGAATCGTAATTCGAATTTGAGATTTCAACTGCAGTTTTCATCCACCATACTGACCAGAAATACGAGACGAAATCCAGAAATAAAATAAGATTAATATATAGATAAGATTAAGATATTAATATCAGGATATCATTAATAAGATAGAATGAATTTATTTATAAACAATAAGTTTTACAAAACTCATTTTCTGTAAGTTAGTTTTCTCAAATGGAATGTTTAGAATACTGAAATACTGTTTAGAGTAATATCATTATACTGTTATCTGGAAGAGCCGTGAGCAGAAACATATATTTAGCAAATGTAAATGATTTGTTTTCTACCCGCCATAAATAAATAAATATATGGCCAGGGGTACACCATATCCCCTTACTTAGATAGATTTTTTGGATACTTAAAAAAATACTAATATTAATACATTTATATACAACTTAACATAAGATTTTTATCACGTCTAATAATGTTTCCTGTATTCATATCTTCAAGATTATAAATTTATGGTCCCATACTGCGTATCATTAAAATCATGAAATTATAAATACAGTCCCTCTCGGCAATCGGGACACCTTAGATTTTTCTTTAAATTTCGTTTACCACTTCAACACTATTTTCCTTTTGTTATACCATAAACACAGTAATCTCATGTAATTTGAAACGTAGAGAACTTCAAGAAAAAATATAGAACGTGATTGTCAAGGTATTTCAGAACAGCATTAAGAAATCTTCGTGACATTTAGAAATCATTCACTGCAAGCGAGGTTCTCTCGAAGTCTTAAAGAAATATACATGTTCCCTTGACAAGAAGGTAGAGTTTGAGATAGGTTAGTTAACAAACGACCCAACCCATAAAACCTCGCTCCTTTCAAAGAGCGATTTCCTGGCCTTCAAATAACCTCCTCTCACGAAACGATCGTATATTATAACAGCGGATTCCGATCGGATTTTATGGCACCTCGTCCGGATTATCGCCACTCTCTTAATCTACCGGGATATTTGGGCGAAGGTCGCAGGTCGCTTGCATTTTCCCCTTGCGGTAAAGTCTGAGGGGTCCGCAGAGTTCATTGCTTCTCTTTGGATTCGGACGGGGAAGCGCATAAACAGAGGGCATATCTCACGAAGTGGCGAATAGGTGATTAAGGGAGAGGAAATTTCCAGTTCCTCGACTACTGCAGTCAATCTATTCCCTTTATAAATCGTTTCCCCGCACGATCATTCCGCATTTGAATATTTCTTTACTCTTTCCAATTATTACGGCTCTTTTCCAGAGCGAGAAACATTTACAATCGTTTTTGTCGCATTAAATTTGCTACGTAAGTGGTTTCTTGGAAGTGTGCGACCGAAGTAGAGCGTGACGAGCCATTGATTTCCGCCAGCTGGAGGTATTTTTGCAATCGATGTTAGGTGGCGATTTCGTTTAAGATGCTAGATGGCTAGATTCAAGGATTATGACTAAAAGTTCGTCGCCTTCAATCGATTTGTTTATATATATAAAACTTATCATCCGCATTGTGATCGATGAAATGTAGTTAAGAAGAAAAGGTATCTATAAAACAGTTTTTTCAGAGTGAAATTTTTCGGATAACGTTTCCCCGATGTAGAGCTTGGCCGGAAATCTTCTACGTATCGAAAATTTTATTTGCAAACTGCGATTTCTGGTTAGATAAGTCTGACCGAGTTATCGCCACTACTAAGATTAAAAGTTCCAGAATGGCAGAATTTATTGTGTTGCATACAAATTTTTACTTATTTTCACATCCATTTCAATTAAGCTACATAACACGATGATTTTACTTGCTAAACTTACTGTGGTTAACTTTCAACACTTCCCGATGTGATGATTATTTTATATGTTAACTGAGAGTCGAATTAACATTTACTCTTGGCTGTATCTTCTGGATTTTGGTAATCTTCCATCTCCTAAAATACCTCAATCAAAATAATATATTCGGAAATTTTATTTATTGAATATTCAAACGAAGTATGAATGGTCATCTCAGGATTCTTGACAAAAATGAGTAACTAAATGTCGTAGAACGCAGACAACACAACTCGGCAGAAACGAAATGATAAAGTCGGAAGTAAAACTTCATGTTAATTGAGAAAATCTCATAATATGGTTGATTGAGTAACTGGATTACAATTATATATCAATGAAGGTACTATGTTTTACGTGAAAGGGTTACTGAAGCTTCACAATAACCTTTGTGAGTTTTCTCAAATTTAAGAGTAAATGCATACTTTTATCAAACTCTAGTTGAGATAATTATTTAAAAATTGACTTTTTGGTGGCTTTTGATACAAGAAGATGGTATTTTTTGTAGCATTAAGCCATAAGTAAAACATTGAGGTTTTTAAAATTCTCTTGCCTCAAATTCAAGGAAAGATAGTTTCTCTTCTTCTCCTACTACTGCATGAATTGAGATTTTGGAAACGGTCCGAGAGAATACATGAGCCGTACGTCATTTTAAAGAATCCCTTTTCAGTAGCGAATGTTTCCGTATTACATTCGCAGAAATACTCCAGAATTTGGAGTTGAATTTCGTTAATTTAACTTTCCAATTAATAGAACTGGAAGTTATAAACTGTGGTACTCCATGCGTTCTTGGGAACTCAGACTGTGAAGTATTCTCATTCTCACAACCTCATTCCCTCAACAATTAGCTACCAAGAGCTGGGAGAAGGGGATGGAGCTTACTAGGTAGAAGTAGTAATTGTATTCTTAAAAGTGCTTCGAAAACTAAGATAATTTCCCATATATGAGCTATCCCATGAAGCTAACCCCCTAACGCTTTTACTATAGGCGAACTCACAACCCACTTACACCCAATACTTCAAAAATACTCAAAAATTACAAAATAAAAATATTAAACGTCTCACCATGGCGGTGTGCTGAGTATAACATCCTAAATTTGCTAGCAAGCTACGTTGAAACCATTCGCGTTCCGTAGTTTGAAGACCCTTAATTTAAATGGACGGAGAATATAATAGTCGCGAGTAAATGATATCTAATGATACCTCTACATCAAGATGCAGTTACGTTTCGTTTATTCACATTCATGGAAAGGAGTCATGACTTCACTTCCAAATAGCAAAATCTGTATATTTTGTAAAAGTATGATGCTTGTAAATTCCTTGCTACCACTACACATCTATTATCACTAAGTAAGCTGATCAGGGAATTTAAAGGGCTACAACTTCGATAGCACGAAATCATCATGGAAAAACCTTTGGAAAAAAAGAATAATAAGTCAAATTTTGAGTAAAGCTAGTAAACATTTAAAAATAATTTTCAATGCTAAAAATCTCCTGCAGTCGAGAAATATTAACTTAATCCGACACATTTCTTTCCATCTCTTGCAACCGTAGCAAGACAATTGTCATTTTTATATGAAAAATTCATTCGATCTATCACGACATTAGATAACAATTACCCAGTGTCATTTCCAAGAGCTACTTTTCTAGGAAGTCTATCTCATTAGTAATTCTCGGAATCGATAATGATTGCTCCTTTTTCATTCCCGAGAAAACTACATTGTTTCTCAGGAAAACGGGTAAGGGTGACTTTGCGCAAGATGGTGCGCACCCAGGAAAAATCCCAAGGAGGAATGGACTTGAAAAAAGTCTGACGGGACCGGGAATCGAACCCGGGTCTCCCAATTGCCGGTCGGGTGCTCTGTCCGTTGAGCTATCCCGGCAGAACATTTCTCCAAGCCATTCGGGAGACTTTGTGGGCAAGGACTTTTGCGATTTCGTCCGCATGGCGGCATCGTTCGCAGTCACGGCTTCATTGAAGCACCGGCCACACAAAGTGATGGAAAGGAAAACCCCCTTCATGTTGGAAACAAGGAAAACGGGTAAGGGTGACTTTGCGCAAGATGGTGCGCACCCAGGAAAAATCCCAAGGAGGAATGGACTTGAAAAAAGTCTGACGGGACCGGGAAATTTTTCAAGTACATTCCTCTTTGGGTACATTGTTTCTCTTGAGATTATATAGGCGTACGAAAAAGAAGGGATGCCCGCTTATTTGTCAATCCCTTTTAAGAAAAATATTATTGGAGATAGACATGACTTTAAGTTAATTCTATCTTTATCATTTATAAATAGGCTCTCTGATGGAAAATTGGGTTGTGCGTTCCTATTTGGAGAGAGTGGTCCCTGGTTCGATTCCTGGTTGGGGCCCATGTGTGCGGAATTACCTCAGCTATCAAAGCACTCTTGATAATGTGAATAATTATCTATTTCACCTTTGTGGAGTTCCACTCAGGAAAGTTCCACTCGCTCGGAATCCACCTATTGCACTAGAAGGATATTGCAATATAACTGCGTTGTAACGCAATAATGCGTTTGTTCATAAATAAGGAATCGATTTTAAACTATTTTTATAATAGATGTTGCTGATATGTATTGTAGTCATTACCGACTTGTTAATTGGTAATGCCGTGAAGTATCATCACTTAAATTTAAAAAAATTCTTTTCCCAAAGTTCCATTATTCAACTGAAGGTAAAATATATGCCTGGCGTATCCTTACGCTTGCATTTAGAAAGAGGTCCGCGATGTGGGAAATAGTCTGTACTGTTTTACCTTTTCCTGCTTTCACCAGAAGATGTGTATCCATATTATGAATTCCTTTGTGGATGTATGCACGAGTGACAAAAAAATACGAGGAATATTTGGTTTTCTCAAAATATTTTTACTTTTTCATTGATATCAATGTTGTCCCCTTTAAAGTATTCCCCCTCAAACGCAACACATTTGTGCCAGCACTTTTTCCAACCCTCGAAGCACTTTTGGAACGCGTGGGAAGGTATGGTGTTTATCTNACTTTTTCATTGATATCAATGTTGTCCCCTTTAAAGTATTCCCCCTCAAACGCAACACATTTGTGCCAGCACTTTTTCCAACCCTCGAAGCACTTTTGGAACGCGTGGGAAGGTATGGTGTTTATCTCCTTCACCGATTCTGTCTTGATCTCCTCAATGTTGCCAAAACGTCGTCATTTCAAGGATTTTCAGTTTTGGGAATAGGAAAAAATCACAGGGGACCATATCCGGTGAATACTATGGTTGAGGCATCATAATCACTGGAAAAAAGGCGAAAGATAAACCGGTTAATAGGCATCTTGGACAGGAGGCATGGACAGAATTAAAGAATAGGATTGAGGGACCACATTATATAGCTCGAGGGGATCATAAATATAAGTTCAAACATAGAAAACAAAGAACAGATATCGCTAAGTTTTCCTTTATAAATAGAGGAATAAAAGATTGGAATAGGTTACCTGAAGAGGTTTTCAAACCATACCCGAAAAGCAAAAAAGATTTCAGAAAAATATGTTTTAATTTACTGTAAATCAAGGAAAAGGGTAAGATGACTTGGCACGATAAGTCGTGCATCTCGTTACGGAAGTATATGATGATGCCATGATGTATGGTATATGTAGTGTGTTGTATATGTTTTGTAAATTTTACTGTTATATCCTTGCCACCAGAGCATTGCTCCAATTGTAAGGCTTTTTTAACAAAATTATATAATTCTTAGAACCAAGTGGTCGTTAGAGCCTGCATAAAATAGTATTGGTTTTTGCCAAAAATTCACGAACAAAAAATGAGGTGTGAGCTGGTGCGTTATCGTGGTGCAATTGCCACGAATTGTTTCGCCACAGGTCCGATCGCTTTCTTCGGATTGCTTCACGCAAGCAGCGTAGAACTTCCAGGTAATATTTCTTATTGAGCGTACAACCTGGTGGCAAGAACTCGTGATGCACTAAGCCATTGAAATCGAAGAAAACCGTGAGCATAACATTCGATCAAACTTGACGTGCTTTTTTTGGTCTCGCTTCTTCAGGAGGTTTACATTGGGACGACTGGGCCTTAGTTTCGACGTGATACCCGTACACCCATATTTAGTCGCCAGTTATGACCCGTTTAATAAGTTCTGGATCATCATTGACTTCATTCAGCAACTTTTGAGCAGTGTTCATTCGGTGCTGTTTTTGGTAAGTTTTCAACAATCTTGGAACACATTTTGCTGCCACCCGTTTCATGCCCAAAAAATCCGTAAAAATTGCTTGACATGAGCCAAATGATATGCCAACCTCATCAGCAACCTCTCCGATAGTGATTCGGCGATCGTTCATAATCATTTTCTTCACTTTTTCGACGTTATCATCGGTTGTCGATGTGCTGGGACGTCCAGGGCGCTCGTCATCTTCAGCGTCTTCACGACCCTTTTGAAAACGTTTGTACCAATTGTAAACACTCGTTTTATTCATTGAACATCAGCCAAAAGCAACATTTAATAGCAACATATTCAATGTGGTGCAGCACTTTATTCTATTTCTAATGCAGAATTTAATGCAATTTCTTTGTTCCGTTTTTGCCGAAAGTCAAAAATCGCCGATCACAGTTAAACACGTATAACCTTTTTCACTGCCAACAATAGACAAATCTTTCCAAATAGCTACCCTTAACAATGTACGTTAGGGACATTTGAGTTGGAATTATTCAGTCCGGGAAATTTAAAAATTCCGCCTATTTTTTGATCACACCTCGTAAATCCTAATTTAAATTCTATTACGAGGTAAAGAGAAATGAAACCAGTATAGGGACGTTTACAAGTTAGATGAAAGAAAAAAAATTGATAATGAAATGTAAGAACAAGCGGAAAATTATGATGGAGTAACTTTTAATGCAAATATTCCCTAGATATGAAAATTTTAGAAGGCGAAATTCAATAACTCTACCATTAAAGATACCATTCGTAAACTGTGACTGATTCAAATTATCGACTGGGGACGAATATGTTTAAAAAGCAAGGAGTGTATAATATAAGGACATTATCAGTAATATATATATGAATAGGATTATTGTCAAAATCAATCAAAGAGCAAAGAAATCTTAATTCACCTCGTTTCTGCACATCTCTCCTGGTGGTGTAGCATTTCTAGGAAATAGGATGTATTATTTAGTCTTCGGCTTACTAAAATTTATTGCAAAATGTTACATAATGCCTCCAAGTTGAGATTTATCAAGTGCATTTTTGCACTAATAAATTTGTACCAAACTTTTTCATCTCGTACAAAAGGAAAGGCTCATTATTCATGACTTAAATTTTCATTTATTTATAGTCAACTTAAAGTATGACTTTATCTCGCATACCTTTCCTGTCCATCAGCACCTTCTGCCCGTCATCTCTACCGCTACGCCATATTTCCTTCTTTCATTCTAACGATCATCTCGCACTCTCCTTCTTTATTCCGACGCTCGAATACCCTCTTCTTGCACGCCCACGTCGTCTGGCCCAGACGAAACACCGATAAATAATTCACGAAAAGAAAGTTCCATTCCTATCTTCCCTTTTCCTTTCCTTCAGCTTTTCTTTTTTGAATGAATTATTTTTCCTGTCTCCTCCATTGTTCCTTGCCACCTCTTCAATTCAGTTGTTTCTAAATTCCCTCTTTCACATTTCTCATATAACTTTTTCGGATAAATATTTTTGTAAAGCAAGGTTAAGTGAAGTTCGTGTGGAATGACAGAAGTTTCCAGACGTTTGACTTATTCTGGTGGAAATTTTAAGGATAGTGAATTATTCTTAATGAATTAATGACATCTATTATTAAATCATCATTTAAGTCAATAATCTTCCTACTTGATATTTCTGTAGAAACTGATTAATAAAATTTTCATTGTAACAAGGATTTCAAGGAAAATGGTGAAAGGTATCTCTGCACATTAAGTTGCGCGCCTAGGGATATTCCCAAGGAGTAGCGGGCATAAAAAAAAGTCCGGCCCACAAGTCAACTTGCTCACAGTCTCCCGAACGTCGTGTGTAATTGATAGCTCAATTGGCTCGAGCAGTCACTCCAAAAGTGAAAGATTCGGGTTTGTGTCCGGTCCTGCCGGACGTTTTTCATGTCCGGATCCCTTTGGGAAACAAGGATTTACTGAGATACTCGTTAAGGTCGAATGGAATTCAGTTGTTTTTGGCGACGAATAATGTTTGTGCGGTAGAAAATTAATATGATTGATTTTCTAATTCAGGTTTTTTTTCTCTGTACAAATCAAGGTGCTGTAGTTGACGTTAATTCTCTTGTGAAGATAAACAGCGACCTAGTTGTTGCTTGCGTCGTTTGTTGCAGTCCTGGAAGGCTTCTAGTGGAACCCCTGTTGCGCTTATTTTGCGTGGTCCTTTGATTGTAACATTAAATGCTAAAATGATGCTCTTTTAATTGATTTCTGATCCTGGGAAATAACAGGTCTTACAGGCAGAGGTTCAGCAGATTGGAAGGGAGGAAAAACAGGAATATTTTTTGCTCTAAATCGATTGAACGTTGCCGCACTTTGTTGGAGAGCTGTGAAGACTGGAGACTGTGAAAGCGTGTGCAATCTCTTGTTGTACCTGTTCTGGGTCTTTCGAGGACTTCCCAATAAAAAAATTCAATTGATGTTTCACTGAGAGTCATTGCAACACAAAATTTCAATGAAAAATCCCCTGGACATAAAAAATTGAAACAAGAAGACGTGGAGTTGAGCACGGATTTGTGTATTCTCGCTTTTCTGGAACAGGCATAGTTTGCTCTATGTCGCTACTGGCTTTTTTTAAATCCATAAGTCCCAAGTAGAATTATGTAAGATACATCTCTAAGAAAATAAGTACTAGGTCACATCTTTGTCAAAATATATCATTAATTGGATTATTTGAGGGTTATAGCCGCAAGTGAATTTTTATCCTAATTCAATCTTAATATTTCTTTGTATTTCAGTGGGAGAATCAGTATCACCTCCATTTCACTGCTTCTGAAATAAAAGTTGGCCTTCCGGATAAGTGAGTTACGCGTTCGCTATTGGTGATGGCGGCCCCGGGTTCGATTCCGGATGGGGGTTTACTGGTGCAAAATGACCTCAACTGTAGAAAAACTATAAAAGAGTACCTTTCTTATGAAAGTTTCGATATCTACGTGATAGCTTTAAAGTAGCAATTTGACGTACACAGTACATAAAAACATATCGATCCGAAGTCGCATTTATGAACCAGCTTTTTCGATGATGTATTTCTAAATTGATGTAAGATAATCAGATATTGCAGGATAACAAAGAGACAATATTCGTGGAAGGAATTTTTCCTGTTCTTTTCTTACTTTGTGATTAACAGATGAACCAGTCTTTGATTCTCTAAAATCATCATGCTTAAGGGAGCAGAAGAAAATTACCAGAAGAAAATTATTGGTAACCCTTTATAGTTGCTTTGCTTGGGAGCTCCCGCATCTGGAAATGACTTTCAGGGGCGTATAATTTTCGCCTGTTTGCATCATTCTCCAGAATTTTGTTTTCCTTTCGCAGGAACACTTCTTTACATTTCCTTATCCTTTCAGTTTTCCAATTCTCTCCTACCTTTCCCTTTTCCGAATGTTGACCTTTCCGTTTTCCGCGCACTTCTACGTTTCTGGAAGAACACCATTGAGAGGACGGTGGCCACCAATTAGCGGTACAATCCAAGGAAATTATTTTTCCTTTTCAAAATTGAAATTCGGTCCTTTCCAATTGAGGGATAGCGAGGGAAAAAAATCAACGGACAGCATCTGTAGCCGGACTGATATTTGCAGGAGAGCTTGGACTAATTGGGAGAAGTCTTTTGAAATACCTTGATGTTCCGCTGTAACTCACGAGTGCCGTAACCTTTGCTTACCTCTCCCTGCAGATATGCTGCTGGGATATGTGAGATGACCGCATAATGTGTGTTAGGAAATTTTCTCGGGATAGCATGAACGTGATTTCGCACTTTTTAAATTATAAGCTTCCAGCATTAAGTTTTGCTCTTTAGGAGGCTTCGAATGCTACCCGCTACGCCAGAACTTAATGGAGGATTCTTGCTAACCAGCGCTGCTAATGACGCGGGTTTACTTATTATGCTATAACATATTAGGGGCCTACTGCTAGCGTTTTTTATTCTGTTTATGGACGCTAAGTCTGTAATTTTGATTGAAGTACCTGATGGAAGTTTCTCTCGAAAACCATGCCAAAGTTCTATGAGAATCTAGTGTCTGGGAGGAAAGCTAAGAATTTATCAGAGCGTTAAACTCGGTTACTTTTCTTAACCGAGGAGTTACGGGAAGCAGTCATGTGCACCTTGAAATGAAAATGTAATTACTGTAATTGAGAATGCACCCGTATCCTTCTTTTAGCAAGCTCTCTCCTTCTAGCACTTTTGTGCCGCCGTATGATTAGCCTAGTGAATGAAAATAAATTATTTAGTGAATTTGTTAGAAACGATGTTTTTCGGAGTGCTTTGCCTTAGAATAATTTCACCCCAATTCATTTTGGGAAGTGATTTGCTCTTTTAACGCTGATAAATGTGGTACAAGTTTTCTTTCTCAGAAAATTAAGTTTCTCTTGCAATCTATATCAAGAGCAACGTCAAGAGATGATCGTAACGGAGCTACCTAGAGATATCATATGGATTGTTTTTAAGTTTCATCTCCAATTGGATCCTCATCCGTGTGGAGTTATGTAATAGCATTTTAACCAGGTTAAGAGGTTGAAGTGAGAATCGTGAATAACTTTATTAGTAAAGGAATTATAACAAACAAGGTAAACTTTTCTTAATGCCTCCACTGTGCTTTGAGTTGATATATGGGATCATTGAGATATGTTGAAATCTGAAATATGTTCTCAAAACACTCACTACGGGAATTATCCGGAGTTACGGGAAATTTAAATTAAAGGGAGGCCACATGTTTGCCTGTCGAAATCATATTAGGTGTTAGATAGGTAAGTATTGTAATATTCTGTGTTGTATGCATTCAGGTAGTCTAAAACAATATTTTCATCAAGGATAACAAGTGTAGTGAATGAATGTGTTCAATATTATATTTTTGCCCAACGTAATAGATCTGAAAGAGAGAGAAAACTGTATGAGTACTAGAATACGACATTTAATTTCAACTTCTCTAAAATGAAATCATAATCCAATATCCACTGGAATTTTTTTTTGTTTTTCGTGTTATAACTGCTTTAGTGTTTAAAGTATTTTGAATAGACGTATGTTTTGAGGCAAATATTTACTTTTCTTAAACACAAAGTTCCACAGTTCTCATGATGTTAAATGCAATTTAACGTAATGTTGAACTCATTTTCAAAACAGCAAAGATTTATTTGAGTATCAGATACAAATTCTGTTTACTACATTATTAGCCGAGGAAAATTTTGTTGCCCTAAGAGAAATATAATCAGGCACGTCCGGAATAAAGCGAGATGATTGTAATTTAAGCTTTTCAAAATTAAATCACCGAGATTTAATTTATTATGGATTCAATATGGATTCCGTGTCAAGTGGCAGTATTCCTTAGAGCTTGTTACGAAATGCAGGGTAAAGCTTTTTGTCTTATCTAACACCGATATGAATGGCATAGGATATATTTCCCCTCAAAATAGAAAAGAGTTGCATCAGAAGAATGCAAAATATGGAAATAATTGGCACTCCTTCATAAATTCTGTCTCTCAGCGCTTTTTAAATTAAATATCTCTTTCTTATTAAGTTAAATATATCTTAAGCGCTTATGTATTAATTAATTCTCCATCATTACTATACTTTACTGTGCGTTATATATGATGTTTCTTTGTATAGTGTTTTTATTAGAAGTAAAATATATTCAGTTTAGTTACAAATGACTATGCTTGGTTACTTTGTAGTAACCTTACTGCAAGTTAATAATTAGTATTAAATTCAGTAGATTGAGAGTAGCGTGTCTCGTCTTCCATTTAACATTTACAGGGGCGTGTGGGTTCCAATTTGACCTCATACTTTCATTTCCTTCGTATTTTACTCAAAAATCTCTGTATCTTTTTCACGCTTCATGTATTTAGTTATATTTTCTCATGGTTTTCTTCGAAGGAAAATATCTATTTTTATTTTCCTTTTTGTATTTAAAATTTCTCATGTTTCTGGATGGGGTTCTTTTTGATTTATTTTCCGGGCAATGATACCTTTTTCCCACAACATTTATTTCTTTATATGAGGCTAATAATAAATTATAATGCAAAATTATATTTTTTACATATGATTTTATATATTTTATTATATAATACATAATACACGATGATTTATACACCACACGATGCGTTCCTAAAACTTATACCTTGATTTTAGCGTACGGCGGAATTAGGAACTTCTAAAATAATCCGTAGCCTAGAGGCTATCATTTTATTTAATTAAGTGATATATACCTTTAGCAGTGTAAAAAATGAGAAAATAAGTAAACGTCAATCAGTGACTTGGTAGGAAGGCAATATATGTTTGGGGTCTAATATGACCCCACTCGACTGGTATCGTACCAATATAAGCTTGCCCGTTTGAAGGTTAATCGATTTTTATAAGAAACTACTCAATACTACGGTAAAAATGCACAAAGCGACCTAAGAAAACATAAAAAATGAAATGTATACATCAGATGAGGAAACATCTTGAAATTTAAAGATAATTTTAATGTTTATGCGTAATGCTTAATCTTTTGCATTATGCTATTTGTATTTAAAGGTATTACTCACGCGAACTCGTATTAAATGGTGCCTCCAGACGAAGGAAAAAACTTACACACCGTTAGATGGATGTAAATTATGCATGGCTTTGCATTCGCAGTACATAAATCAAGCAATTTTATCTAAAGTATTCAGCCTTATTTTTCCACCGTAATCGTGGCTAGTCCGCCGTCATACAACCTATTTCAATTTCATATCGTGTGACGCTGGAGATATGATCTCCACCTCCAGACAGTTGATTTATTTTATAAATTGAACAATTTTCTGGAACAATAGACGATAAATGCTTCAAATAATTGCCGCTCGGTGTATAGCATTGACTTTAAAAACTTCGCTGTCACGCTATTTCCAAATGAATTTCAATCGAGATTACCGTTGCTATACGGAGGCGAAAATAGAAAACAGTGTACGTCAACAGGGACGCAGAACCATAAATTGTGTTTATTAACACTCACGTCCGTAATATATCGATTATATATGTGTGCCTTCTGTAAAAGTATTTCTACACTACAGGATACTACAGAGACTAATCGTTTCATTTTTAGGTTAAAGTAACGTATTTCTATAAAAATAGCCGGGGTGAATTCAATGGTTGGATGTTAACAATATTTTATGGTCTAATTTTTGAAGTATTAGATTTGAGACAAATCAGGCGATTTAATGTAAAAAGGCACTTAATTATGAAAGATCTTGTGTTGTAAACATAAGGAAAAGGGTTAAGATGACTTGACACCTAAAGGTGTGCACCTGGGAAATATCTGAAGGAATAATGGGCATGAAATAATAATAAGCCCTATGATAATAAGCCCTACAAAGACTCCCGAATGGCATGTCTACGAGTATGTATTTTGACGAGATTGAGCTTAATAGTTAAAACAACGATTCGGCAACTGGGAGATCCGGGTTCGAGTCCGGGTCCCGTCAGACGTTTTACATGTCCGTTTTTCCAAACAGAAAATATGTAGTACTTCAGTGAGGGCTACTGTATTTAGTTATGCATCGCACAAACGTTTAAGCCATTATTAGTTATAATGTATAGATATCCATTTTCTTTTGTATCGAAAATACATTTTCCCATCAGGCTGTTCCCATCTGTGTACTATGTTTTATATATCATATAATATGTTAAGTAGGAGTTTATTTCCGATTATATTCATCATGTAGTCGGAAAAGATAATTATGATTTATTAGATTTTAAACGTTTGAAGAATATTGAATTTAAAGTTAAATGTAGGATAAAGTAACATTTTATTGATACGTGAGAAATTTTCTGAAATCAGTTTGATCGCGATACAATCGGTTTCTCGGTAAAATGTTCTTAGCCTGTAATCATTCATGGTTTTGCTTTAAGATGGATCGCGGCATCGATCTTTATTCAAATCCCCGTTTTCTTTATATTATGTGACATAACATTCAGATTTGGCTTAGCCTTTAATTTTGCCGGCGAAATTCCGCAGACATCTTGATTTCGCAAGTACATGGGGAAATGAATGCATGAGTCACACTCACGATTCGACGATTCGCAAGATAAAAATTTTAAAGAAATGCGGGTCCAATTATATCTCGGCGTCTCACAAGTCCGCAGTTCCAGTTTTATTAATTCCAAGTTTCTTTCTCCTGACCTTTAATCCAAGTCACGGTTTCCGCCGTAATATGTCCTTGATAAATTCAAAGGGACAAAAACCCTCGAGTGCAATTCTTGGGGATTATCAGGGAAAAAATGTCCCGCTCCTTTTAAATTTGGACTTCGAGGCGGTAGGAATAAGAGAACTAGAAGTGTTTTCCGCGACACGAGGCGATAGAAATTATAACGTGTCGAAAGCTTCCGAAACGTGGACAAATCCCGATGCAATCGCACACCTCTGGCGAGAGTAGAAATCCCCGGTTTTAACGCTAATTATTCCCAAGATAAACCTCGGCTGAAATTAGCACACTTCTCTTTATCTCTGGTACCCATCTCTTTCTTCTTTCTGAAAACAAATGCTTCATTATTATTTCACCAAGTATAAGTCCCCAGGTTAATTTTTACTGTTACAGAACATCTTTACCTAAAGTCTCAAGAATAAATCTCTACGCAACACTTTGGATTACATAGCATAACGTAAAAAATGATCGCGAAATTTTACAATTATTTTGGATAAGATATTTCGATGAAATCTTATTGTTCTAAGACTAGTGAATCCACTTTGAGAATGATTTTCTACTAAACATTTTCAATCCATAACCAGCTCGTGTTACGAGAGGTGTCAAGAAGGTGTTGAAGCACCTAACGAAATTCTGTAACTTGAGAATTCATTTTTCAATTATTTCGTATTTGAACAGTTATTCGAAATGGAATCGGAATTATGGAATCGGTTGGAATGAAGAATCGTCTTGAGGAATTGAAACATTCCTCAATTATCTTTATTCATTATTTTTATAGCAGCTGCAGAGATTATAGAGGATGATATTCTAAACGTAAAGATATCGGGTGATTCGTTATGTGTAAAACGTAGAAACTGTGGAAAGATACGGCGGAGAAACCTTACAGCAATAGCGGAATTGCTTAGAAACTAGATATTCTAAGTAACTAAATAATAATTTGACGTATGGAAAATCTTTGGCGTATACTAATTGGTTTGGCTGTTTAAGTTCAAATTAATAGTTTGTTTACTTTTCTTATCTTTGAAAGCAGTAATGCATCTGATACAAGAGCTAAAAATTACCATTTCTATGTAAACCGAATGGCAACGAAGGGAAAGGAAGTTTTCAATTTGCTTAAAACGACAATAATTTGCTAAGCTAAGCTTATGACTTTCTAATATCATTTCTAATATCACAAACTTGTGCCAATTTTCACTTCATGTTCTCGAATAGTTATTATTCGTACCCACCTCAAAGTTACGATTGCGTGGATCATGTAACAAGCTAAGATTAGATTAATTATTACTAATCAGTAACATTTCAAGACCCTATCGTGTAATTCTTGTGGGATTACGTGGTTGCTATTTTTACTTAGTAGCAATTCTGCGATTCCTTTAACGATATTGTTATTCGACGATAGTAACCATATTTTTTTCCAATTCCATTGGCACGGATTTCAACAACATTTCGCTCTTTGGCCTCGAAACATATAAAACTCATTTCTTTCCTCAAATAATTCCCCCTCGCGAGTCACTCCTCCGCCTTCATTTCGTTATTCTCATTTTAAAATCGGAACGCTAGGTGAGAATCGGCTGTTCGAAATTCGCACGAATGTCGAGTCCTTTTTTCTTTGTATTCATCCTCTTCTCGACGTTTCTCCCAACCTTTCACTCCTCCCCACTCCGCGTTCGTGCGATTTGCAGGTGTCTGCGACTGATACCAAACCCTTTTCGCAATAGCGAAGATCACGCGACGACCTCCCGCTCTTCGTCTGAGCACTCCCGCACACATGCACGGAGTATCGCACACGTCATTCGCGGTACACGAAGCGCGATTGTTTTAATTCGCGCACAAAAGCGGGCGGCGCTCAGAGCAATGGCATATTCCGAAACGACACGATGTTTATCGAATGCGTGGCGAATTAAAACACAAAACCGGAGCTCTAATTATGCGGTTAACATGCGATGCAATGGAAAGTCTCGTGTCGGATGGAATAATAAAATAATAACTCGCGATGGCGAAGGGGTGGACGAATATTTCGCCGTTTCCGATTGAAAATTTATTGTAATGTGGGGTTTCGCTCGTGTTCAATTTATTTCTGCACGTACGCAGGCACGAAGAGCGGAAAGCCGACGCTTATGTTTTGCAGAGAATCAGTACTGCGTTAGAAAATTATAGAACTTTGTAAAGACGGAATGCATTATTCATAATTTCATAGTTACATTATGTTTTTAGTACTATTTGTGAATAATTTATCACTTAAAGTTAAAAATACTTACTATTGCGTTCTAAGTATTGAAATACTGGGAATTATGGATCAATATCTTGATTTAATTAATTGGAAAATACAAATTCCAAATACCTAAATATTCGTCAAACTAGTTATTGTAGGGGAAACTTCCCGGCATCCTTTTGAATACTAATCATGTAGTTTTGAAATAAATCAGAGATGATTTGATTTTCGCATAATGAGGTATCACAAGGGACCAATAACGCATCACTTGGGTTAGATGATTTTGTGAGACAAATGTTTTTGATAAAATACTGCTACCGATATGGTTGTGGGCTGGTCATGAGAAGCGAAAGAACGACATAAGCAGATCTAATTAGGGTACAAATAGATCGGTAGAGGTCAAGAAGAATATCTTAGAACGGATGTAAGAGAGACATCAAGTACTTGTAGTTTTTGGCGGCACGGAATTACGGAATGTAAAAATACATTCGAACGTGATTAGAACAGGATGATACACGTTCTACGGATATTCTTGAGATTAAAATGCAGTGATGTTGTATATGCCCTATTTCCCAGGTAAATCGGCCTCGTCTATCAATTACTACTTCTGAAACTTCAAAGTCTCCTTCGACCTTCAAAATATGCCGCGATTGGGCATCCTTGGCCCTTCTTTTGGCTCCTAAACTACACGCCCTATCCTTCATCGCGTTCATTTGAGCGGCACATGAAAGGTTTCCACATTCTCCGAAGTCACCTTCGAAATGCCACTTTTCTCATTTCTTGTACTCTTCGAGACGGGAGGAATTTTCCAGCCTTCTTCCTCATTTCCCCACCTTTCGTGACAGGACAGCGTCACCTGAGCTTCTCTGTCCTTATCACAGGCGCTGTTGTGGGTTGGCCGGATTCCATGGCAATGAATAATCCACTGCTGCCAATTTCACGGAGAAGAATACGGATGAGACGGCAGAAGATCAAAGGGCATACTTTCTTGGGGGAATGTAGCATTCGGATTTACCTCCAGTTATCTTAGAATTACATTTAGAGGTTCATTAAAGGCCTGTGCACATACTTATCTATTTTAGGTATCCTAAGGGTAGTGCTTTCCGTATAATCATTGCACACTTGCCAAATAAATATTGTAAGTAATGCAAAACGTACAATGATGTGAGATACTTGCTATTGAGTTTCGATTTTGCTATGAGTGTTTCACGCGTACCGAACATTTCCTTTTCTCTTATACATAAATATGGTGACGGTTGAGTATCATCAGTGATTACTAAAGATGTCAATTGACTTAACTTATTATTAAATTCTTCCGAGTGAGATTTTTTTTTCTTGAAAGTTACATTTATTTAACGCAGATGGATATATTTTTGCCTGATGTAAGATTGTTATTATTTATTTTTTTCTTTTCACAGATCTATTCAGTAACCTAAAAGAACTTTTTACTAATATTATATATCAAGAAAATTCTGACGACAAAATGCAATATAGCCCTCAAATCTTAAATTCAAACAAACCTCGATTGTTTACGAAAATACACGAAACATATTTTACTGTGTCCGAGTATTTCTACTTTTTGATGTTACAAGAAGTGAAAAGAGGCTTAAGCCAATAAAATAGCACTTTAGATTTTTACAGAGGTGACGAATTTAAGCCGAGGTGCTCAATCCTAATTTTCTTTTAATTGAAACACCGACTCAACATTGTCACTGTCCTAGTCTCACCAGTCTCAGACATCTTTATCGATTTTTACTTTTCACGTCATTCAGTTTTCAGAAATTGATGATTATTTTTCCAGTCTTTAATTTCCTTAGCTCTCCGACTTACAACAATTATCATTATTATTATTTATTCTTACGGCGAGGTTAGGCCAAAATGACCTCTCTTCCACTTAACCTCTGGGGATATTAAAATGTATAACTACTAATATTACATTAATAACTAAAATAATTAACTAAAAATTAACTTAAATCTATGTAAAGAAAAAGAAATCTCTACAATAATTCAAACATAAAGATAAAATTCAAACATAAGGGTAAAGGAAATATTCTAATTACAGTATACAAAACATTGCTAAAATAAACTAATACATAAAACTTAATATAGATACTTATAAAACTACAAAGATTTGGGTTGTGTGGAAAAACTCCTCAACTGAAGGTTTTCGAAGATGTGGGAGAACACCCACTCAAGAAAGGGGGCGAAAAAAACCCGCGAAAACACAGAGGTGATAAAAGCGCTATAAGTATAGATGATGGTGCAGCTGATATTCAACAACAAATTATATCGCCACTGATGGTATATCGGCACATTCGTCCCTCGTCGGGTGTGAACACAATGGTGTAACTCTGAAAGAAGGGTGAAAGAGAGAGAGTAATCTGGTCTATAGAATAGGTGAATAACTAATAAGTCACATATGCTGAATATGAAGTATGGCAATAAAAAGTATGAAGATAAAGTGTAAACGTAGTTAAGGAAACTCGAGGAAAAGTCAGAAATCATACTAAGTATCTTCACTTGAAAGTAAGTTAGATACTACGTGTTTGAATGAAGGAAATGATAAATAGTTTCAACTTGGATATCCCACCTTCACATATATCTGTCGTCCGCTGCATTTCCTCTTTTAAGTATATATCCTAGTTCACACTTTTATTTTCTCTTGCCAGATGTTGATTAGCAAGCTACAGGGGTTAAGAGATTATACCGATAGAACGGATTGTGCATATAGGAGACATTGAGGCTGAATGTTAGGTGCAACAGTAAGTAGGTGTAGAGACCCTAAAGTTGTCGGCAGGAGCAACCGAAGTTCCGCTGGGTCAGTTACAAAAATTCCGCGGGACTAATGGAAAATTACCCTATCGGGTGCGTCTAAATGCATTCGTAGAAGCAACCTTTACGTATTTTCATTTCCAAGCTATCATTTTCAGGGAAAAACTATAATGATGATGAATTCATAAAAAACGTCTTTATTTGGGCGAGATTAAGACTTAGTGTCCACTTTAATCTTACCCATTGTTACATTTTACACAGTTATTAGTTATTGGTAGTAGTAATAAAAGTGCATCGACAATTATGGTCATTTCGCACGTAAACCCCCACCGGGAATCGAACCCGGAACAGCTTTTACCGAATTGAAACATGTTAGGGCTCCCGGATAGCCAAGTGGGCAACGCGTTCGAATCCTATGAAAGCGGTTCCGGGTTCGATTCCCGGTGGGGGCTCACGTGCGAAATGACCTCAGCTGTCGAAGCACTTTTAGCAATACTACTACTACTGGAACGCGTTACAAACCTGGCTATCCGGAGGCCCAGTTGTTAATTTAAAGTAACAGTAGAAGAGTAAAACGAGAAGAAATGTGGATGTAGAAATCCTAACAGATCCTTAGGAAAAGTTATCCTCCGCTGTAAAACACCCACGGATGTGTGAAAAACCTTCGCAAACCTACCGATACCAGCTAAAAGATTTAACAGAACATTAAAGGAAGTAAATAAATGTACAGTCGATAAGGAAATCTACATCAGCGGTCATACATACTTATACATCGATTCTGAACAATAATTAGTGTAGATAAATACAGTCGGTATGAAATTACGTTCAATGCAATACATGCACTACATTATGTACTTTAACTAGTAAACGCCCCATCAAGCATGACGGAACTTAATTTAATTTAAATTTATATCTGTTTTCGTATATCTCTGGTTCTCCTAAGCCAGAAAGTATCCGTCGTGACCGTAATATCTCAAAGATATTTGTTATCGGTCGATGGTTTATTTAATTCTGGATACGTTTCGGATAATATGCTAATAATTAAATGATTGCTGGAAAATTTTTTCTATCATAACCATGAAATCAATATTCACAAAAACTTTGTAATTTTCATCTTTAAGCCATATGATTTGTTACAAAAATGTTATCTTATAGATAAAAAGGCAAATAAATAAAAATACTATCCACTATCTCTAGCAGTGCACAGAGAATCGACCAATAAGATGCTTGATTGCGTAAAAATAAGGTATACAAGTTATCGAAATACAGATAAATATTAAACATTTCATCAATCTACAAATACATTTAATGAAATGGATAAAAATTTGTTGCTCAATATTCGTGAGAATATTACAATGGGTCTATTAATGCGCAATAATAGGGAATCAGGTGTTTCTAAAAATGTAGCTTTTCCATTAGTCCCACGGGGTTCTTTGAACTGACCCAGCGTACGTCTGGTTTCACCTGCCGACGGCTTAAGGAGTATTCAAATCTCCATTTTAATAACAGCCGTGTACAACTTCCCCTCTAAGTGTGAATAGGTAGATATATTAAAACTATGAATCAAAGTTCAAAACGCCGCTCTCCGTCGAGGTTTATTATCAGGAATTTCATAGAATATAATTCCTTAAGCGTCGAAAATTCAATGGGAGAAATGAAGGGCAGGGAGCTCTTTTGGGTAAGATTAGAATAGAACGCATATAGTGCGGAAAGGGGTTGCAGGAGAGAAATGAAAGACAAGGAGATGGAATAGAAGAGCATGGGAAGAGGAGAATACAAGCCGAAAGCAGCCTTATTGGAGAAAAGGAGGAATTCACTATTGAATCAATTATTTATGGGGCCATGCACTCGACATGTTAGGGCGTAGGAGGCGAGGAAAGGAAGAATGGGGAGAGATGGGCGGTAATGTTTTATGCATAAGGGTGAAATCCAATCAGAGGATTTTTTATTATTATTTTTCCCTTTTGGCGAAGTAGGCGTATCCACTGCAGGTGGTTGGGAGGTGAATTAGGAGAGAGTTAAGGGGGCGAGTGGGGGTTGCGAGGGGTAGAAGTCATTGTGTCTACGGTGAAGGGAAAGGGTGTGGTTGGAAAAATGACCAGTCTCTAATGACGACTCCCTTTCCATTGATTTGCAGCCCCTGAGGACAGATAAAATTATGCGGGACTATTGGGAAAGTTTGGGTGTTTTCAAATGCAGGCATCGCGATCATACTGTATCGCAATTTATTTGATCTAAAATCATCAGATGATCAGTTGTTGCTTCATCATAAGCTCTGTATACTTTTCCAAATTTGTTGTAAAGGAAATTCATGGAAACAGCGAATCGGCTTATTCGTATGTAATAAACAAACTTAAAACTCACCTTGTATTTTTCGTTATGTCGTCCTTACTTCAATTTAAATTGTTGGATAATGTCTCAATCCAAAGAGTTTACGATTTTTAAAATCAAATGAACTTAAAAACTACGATAATGTGGTCTGCCCGTGAAGCCTTTATCTCGAAAGCTGCCTGATACCTCATCCCCTCAATTACCTTTAAAAAATTTGGAGAGAGAATTGCTGGTGATGATGCAGGATGAGGTGTGAGGTTGTTTCTTACTGATCCAGAAAATTTTAAGTGGGAGATATATGGTTGCAGCTCCATGACCCCAGGTATAATCTAGTTGTACATTTATATATGGGGTCAGGCCATGAAAACCCACTATTTAGCCTTCAAATAGGAGATATCGTATGTCTACAAATAAGTCAGTAAATACTGCAGGAAGGAAATGACTATAGTAATAGCATATCGCCAAGGGGAAACGAGACACAAAAATGTTTGACGGGACCGGAAATCAAACCAGGATCTCCCAATTCCCGATCGGTGGCTCTTGTCTTTGTACTTTCGTGCTAGATCATTCAGATATGCTCTTCCGAAGAATTGGTCTTCAGGAGCTCGACATATCTCAATGCTAGGCAACGCCGGGAATATTAGAGATTAAGGTTCGAATCCCGGTCCAGTCAGAAGTTTTAAAATTTTTGCAGTCACTTTGCACATCGGTTAGTAATCATCAGTGACATCGGTCAGTCACATGCAGCACATCGGTTGTAGTATAACCTCCTTCGCTAACGGTGAAACGTTAATTAAAGGATCAAGACGTAATTCAGGATAGAACTGCAACACTAGCTCTACCTTTGCTGCACAGAGACAAACATCATCTTATATATCTTAAAGAGCGAACGGTGATTAAATAAGTTTGACAAGAGCTATTTCGAGGCAAAAGTAAAGGAAGGATAAATTCTTTTCTATATTGCACCTATAAATTATTCCACTCATCGGAGTATGGCAACAAGAACGAAGGAATTATTATGGATTTTAAATTTTGTAATAACTGATAATTGTTTTAAACGAAAAAGAAAGAGATCGAGGAAAGCAATTTTTCTTCGGCCTGGTAACCAGCATATGTCTGAGACAGCCTCTGTCATCTGCAATTCTAATGGAAGCTTTCATTTCCCCTTTAACTTTCACTCCTGAAATGACATCCCCATGTTTTTACACAGTTCACATCCTGCTGAACATTTTAGTGTTAGTGAAATCAATTTAATTTACAAAACGTTTTCTTCGAACTTTGATGCACTAAAATATGTAGAAAAGTAAACTTTAATTAGAAAATCACTAATGAATAACATCTTCATGCCGTTTGCAATGTGGAGATAAAAAGTATGACATTAGTGTTTTATTAGAATATCTAGAATTTTATCAGAATTTTGCGAAGCCGCTTTAAATAAAGTAAGAGAAAATCATTTACCCATAATGCTAGCTTGGATTTCCAAAAATCACCTCCTGATACACTAATGAAAAGGTGGAAATCAAATCAAGTATTCAAAAATTTCAAAGATAGCCCCTTAGAAAGGTAGATACTTGCTACAATATGCTTCAGCAAAACAGTTCTTATACCGAAAGTAAAATCGTTAACAATTAATTATCATTTAATTTATATAATTATACCGAGTGAAGCAAATTTAATTTTTTTATTAACTATAAGTCAGCATTACTCACTGCTTAGACTCAGCATAATAATTGTTTTACACTTCAAAATACAAGTACAAAGTCAAGTACGTAATATCAAACTTGAATTTCAAATTTCTCGATCAGGGATTTATATATTAAAAAGTTGATCAAGCCAAAATTTTGCTTCAGTTCCATTAAACCCCAGCCACTTAAATTAGTATAAAGCCCCATATTTTGCTAAAACTTTTGTTTTTGCGAAATTTATTTAAGATCTAACCGTAGTAATATAAGTTTGAAAAATAATAACCATAAAGTATCTTGGGCTTTAAAGTTTTTTAGTTATCATTACCATTGTCATTCACTTAAAGAGGCTTCGTTTTAATAATTTTATCGTTAAGTTCTTTTTCGTTCGAAACAGTAACCAAGTAACCAACTCGTCTTGATCGGTAATTTTGGGTATAAAATAAGTTAATGATTTTGTGGTTAAAAATTTTACGGTGAAGATTTTTATCGTCAAATTTATGTAAGCATTGTAATGAAGATATTCTGTCTCAGAGGAAAAAAAAATCGGGATTCAAATCCTTTTTACGTTCGTTTGAACCATAAGAAAGGCAGAAGTGGCATTCGCTTCAATTTATTCTTATTGTTTTGTTTTCATTCCTACCGTAGACCGCATTATATTTCTTTATATTTGTCTCCGAACCCCTGAACTTTTGCCACCGTCGTTAATTACTCGGCAACTGTTTATTGCTCGAACGACACACAATGTGGCTCGCGATGCGTATTTTCAATGAAGTCCCGAATCCTTCCTCAGTTGGAACGAAGCAATGAATACATTCTAGCAGGGAATGGGTTAAAAGGGGTGGAGGGAGGCAGCGTTATAATAGCGGATAAAGAAACCAAACCGCCACCACGTCCGGCCCGTTTCTGTAATTGATGCATCCTATAATTTTAAATACGTGACAAGAATTCCCACTCGTTGAAGGGGGCGAAGGATGCATTGAAAGAGCAGCGGGTTCAGAAAAGAGGAAAAAAAGATGGAAATCAAAGAAGTTATTGCCATGCCGCCACCTGGGTTTGGGAAAGGAATGAAGGTAGGGGAAGTTTCAGGAAAAAGAGAAGTAATAATCTGTTGATTGTTTTAGGGAAATTAAACTTGAAATTGTTTAGGATGAAAATTTTCAAATCCTAATTCTAATCACGACATTTATGATTACAATTCCTATTTCTGGTGAGAGATACTCAACTCTTTTTTGTCCAATCTAGGTTTCTCCAAGAGCTTCGTTCGGTGGAGCTAATAATGGGAGAGAAAAACGAATGTCCGAAAACAATGTATTACGATCACTTCTCAAAAATGATTTCGCAGCATACAAGTGTGTCGTGGCTAAGCGCTTGCGGCGCCGCGTATTATACGAAAGAGATGACGAGCTATTCTAACTTCGCATTTCATACGCGGTATATTTAACTTCTTGTATAATTATTCATTTAATATAGGAGATCGATATGAGAGCATTTAGCAAATATTTTAATCCGCATTCGCCGTTCTTTTCCTTGCAAATTTGAAATAACCCTGTCAGCGCTCTCTGCTCCTTTACCCCTTCCTAAACTTCCTTAATTCTGGTTGTTCACGGTTGTTTCACCCTCTCCCCATTTTCCCCCCTTATCCATTTTCCTCACCCCTTCCTTTATTTAATGTATATATACTCTGTTCTGGCCCGAATCAGTACCTGATGATGACTGTGTACTAGTAGAAACCAGTCGTGTTAAGGGAAATATATTGTGGAATATTTTACAGCGCTTTTTATTCGTACTTGTTTTAAATATTCTACGAAATAGGTCAAGCATGGATAAAAGTAGGACAAGTTTATTCAGATATTTATTTTGTTATTTGATTTAATGGTATACATACGTTTAAATCGTCTTTATTAAGAAAAAAATTTAGTGAACTTCTCGCACAAATACCCTTAATCTCCTCTGTTGTAGAGTAATAATTAGTTTAGTTTAATATAATATTTCCTGGCACCATAAAATACATTCTCGGACCTCATTTTGGTGGATGATGGAAACTTACGTTTACAAGTAATTTGTTAGTAAATTAATGTCTTAAAGTTTTTGGAGAATCATGACCATCTTGGCTGTCTTCATTCAACTCGATATAATTAGGTATATAATTGACTGGTACTATGTAGAAAACTTATTTCTCCCGTAAGTCAGATTGCATATTTGCTAAGTTCCTTTTCCAGAGAATGGAACTTGAGGATGGATGTGATTCATTCTCTTAAAGATCATCTCTGAAACTGGCCTCCGGAAAATGGCCACACCAGTTAATCTTTAAACATCTTCAACAATTATGGGGACGTCTCGCAGAAAACGCATTCGTAAATTTTATTGGTGAAAGTTTAATTAGAAATTTGTTTCCATTTTGCTAAACCGAGCACGTCTTTTCTGTTTTATACCGTCTGCGGTTTTTATATTTCTGCCAAAGTTTCGCTCGAACTGGCTTATAAGTGAAGTGAGTCAAGATTCAAAGATGTTTCCTACGAATCACGAGCGACAGTAATGCCTTGAGGAAAATCTTGGGCGACAGAGTCGTAGAACTTAATTTATTCTTCATTCATGCTTAATACAAACGAATGAGTGGAAAAGTACTCGAATCAAGAAAAGATTTTTTTTCATAACTTCGGAAATGTAGGCATAATTATAATGTCATTTTGTTAACATTTTAGGCGAATTGGTACGTAAAATAGGAACCTGGAATATTGGTCCGAATAAATTATCAATAAATTTTAGGTATTAGATTAATCTATATTAAATTCTATTTCTATTATTAATTAGAAGAAGGGAGAAGGAAATTTTCACGATGAGGTGTGCGCCCAAGAATATTATGATATTAGAAATCTATCCTACTTATATGCATATTTGATCTATTTCTGCCGAAAACCTAAGCAAACGTTGATAATTTTGAAGTAAAGCTACATCAATAGCAAAGAAAATACAATAAAACGGTGCTAACTTTTGTCCCACTAGCAGTAAAATCCACGACTTTTGGTTCAATAATTCACAGAAGCTCTAAAATTAATTTACTGCGCAATTTTTTAAATAAATCCTCAAGCTTCTCTTTTGCATAGAACAAGGAAAATATAGGTCCAATTCCGTAGAAATTAAAGTTCACTAATAGAGAAAAACTATCGGTGTTGAATAATTAAATCCTTGGATCATGACTTTATCGATATAAGGAAACATCTGCGATTGAAAGATCTTCCAAAATAACTCTAATGACCTCTAAAGGTTAATAGATTGCAAACAGGGTCAAATGGGCGCGGAACACTTCGCGTAGGTTGTGTTGGAGGAAGATTATAGGATGAGGCAGAGGACTCGATTGAATTGCGTTCCTAAACAGCTCTAGGTAACAGAAATCCAATTTAGCATAATCTAATCTATCTTATTTCTCTGCGTCCATTCCCTCTGCGTCCATTCCCTCTGCTCCAGACCTGGCCACTTTCCCGACAACGGCGCCGACTCAGATTATCGCCGATTCTCACGTTCCTCAGAATGCTCGTCATCTGAATCAAAGTTGACCAACTAGCTATCCCCGAGTTAGTTGGGCCTGTCCTGTCTTTCTACATTTGATCTTTAATCTCCATTTGTAGAAGAGATCATTCAGAGCTAGAATTATCGGATTAGAAACCTGTATATATAAAACTAAAAGCATATATATTTTCTAACTAAAATCGGTTCGGAAAGCTTTTCTTTTTGACTTGTTTTAGTTTTGCTGGACCAGATGACACATTTGATCTTTAATCTCCATTTGTAGAAGAGATTATTCAGAGCTAGAATTATCGGATTAGAAACCTGTATATGTAAACTAAAGGCAAATATGTTTTCTAACTAAAATCGGTTGCGGAAAGCTTTTCTATGTTTGACTTGTTTTAGTGTTGCTGGGCCAGATGAAGCCGAGGGGCCACCTAATCGACGACTGATGATATCATAATCTTATTTTTGATAGAATTCCTCACAAAAGATTGTCTTTTGATCCATCCTGTTTTAGTTAAAATTGCTCATAAGCGTTTGACTATCCAGATAAGAATGTAATCAATCGAAGAGTAAAAGTCGTAGTTTCTAGGGAATGTATAGCAATCTTTTAGTCTCCCTGTTTGACAGGAGATATCTGTATCTTTTACAAATAAGAACCCTGGGGATATTAGTAACATCTTGAACTTTTACCAGTAATCTGACGTATATTTTACGACTAAAGTAGCCGGAATTCGAACGAACTGTTTGCTATGATGAATGATTGCTATGTTTAATTGTAAGATTAAAATAAAAGTAATTAAAAAAATGGAGTAGAAATGTGAGATTATAACACAGTATCCAATCAAATCTGTTTATTTTCTTCAAAGTAAAACAGCATCGAAAATATATGCTCTAGAATGCTTTGGCCGTTTACATTAACGATAAGATTCCTTGTTAATGAGAAAATTAATTTAATCCAAAGGATATTTATCTCTTCCTTTCCAACGGCCTTACCGGATGCTCCTACTTAAATATCCTTGCACGAAAATAAAAACCGATTGTTATAATATGAAATTTCAAACGGCTGATAATTATAAAAATCTATATATGCACCCCAAAAAAATTTGAATAAGGGTTTTAATTAATAGTAGCTTGTGAAGTTAGAAAATAGTAGTTACAAAGTTGAGTACTTTTCCTCGAGTGTTGCTATAGATAGAGTCGATGGGGAGGGAAGACATTGTAGAAATAATCTAGCAGGAAGCCTTAAAGCTCCTTAGGTTGCCTGGTTTTCTCAACAGAGAAAGGTTCAGCAGCATTAAATTACACGGAAGATATTGTAAATGACGTTAATGGGATTGGCTGAAAGGAGAGAGGTCAAGAGAGCTCTGTATAACTACGGAGAGCGTGTGAAGCTCTTGGGTAAATCCATCCTATGAGCGGAGCACGTAATGTAATGCACAAAGACGTAGAGAAAGAGAGATCTGAGAAAACTCGAACGCTTCGACATTATCATATCGGTTAATTAATTCTCCATCAGATGAAAATTCAAAGGTGTCAGGAGTTATTGTCCGTTTACGCCTTTCTGTGATTCAATTATTCGTCAATTTTGAGGGTATTTCTTATTTTCTCATCATTGATTTGATTCAACCTTAGGTACGTTAATGATACGTACATAATAACTAAAATCCGACAACTCAGTATTAGAAACTTTTCTTTTAGGCCATAAATGACTTATTTTCACAATTTAACACTAACTCGACATCAATATTATTGAAAGGTTTACTAATAATCCCGTGCTAACTTTAAGCGAAGCTTAAAAATTCTCTAGAGAGTATCCTGGTTGTTTAACGGATCTCAGATAATTCTCTTTTGAGAAGATCTTAACTGTGGTCTTCTTCAAAACTTTAAATTTCATCTATTCTTTATTTACATAGTTATTTGTTATATTGTACTCTTTGACAAGCCTTTCTCTGGATTGGTGAAAATATGCTATGAGAAACATTGTGGTTTGTAAATATTAAAGTTTCTTTCTCATAGCTTACAATGATTTACCACCAAGTCAAGGCCGAGACCATCTCATCTATTTTGGTGAAAATATGTTTATATTCATCCGCATAAAATTTTATATTTCTCTTTCTCGTATAATATTTTTCTTTATTCATACAATATTATTTAATTTGTCTTATATATGCACTTAGAACTTATTGCTATATTTTGGAACCGTTGTATTTGTAATATCGTAATATTCTTTTCTGATTTTTTTATGACAATTTATTTCTAGTTGTTATGTCATGTTATGAAATAATGTACATGTACCATTTGTTTGCTTTTAAAATGTGATTTAACCTGCTTTTTCCTTAACACTTACTTAACCATTAGTAGATTTCGCAGATTATTCACACATTCATTCTAGTGGAAGTTTTCCTTCTGTAGATTATTTTTTCCTACGTTCTAACTTAGGTTTGTAAACCCACAAAGTAGCTTCCTTCCATTTTTTCAAGCTGTCTCTTTTAAATTTCATATGCCGAAGGGTTAGATGTAAGAAGAACTTGATAGTTTAAGACTAAAATGTACAATATATCCAACTGGAAACCTGCCGACAAACCTAGCATGTTTTGGCGGGACCCTATTCGGTTATAACACTTCTCTAAATACTACAATATTATTGTAATTTAATATAATTCTTCCATTGTAACTTGAAGATATATTTAAATATATTTAAATAATAATAATAATTATTATTATTAAACTTGTTTACTTGAATTGTTTCAACAAACGTTTTGAGCATAAAAATAAATAAAAGGGTTAGACCTCTGTGATAAACAATCCTCGGAGATACTACATCCCTTATCCTAAATCATACCGAACGCTTGATAAAAAATTTGACGAATTCTGATAGACAATTAATAGTCATTCATTTCAATCGATTTTCATATGATAAACCGTTTAAAATCATTAAGTAGGTCGAGAAAAGAGATGCAGCTTTCCATGCTTCTCAGAGCCGTGAGGGTTGCCTCCTGTAAGTCTTCAATCGTGTCGTGCTGCTTTACTTCTATCGGAAAAGTTGGGTAGGGAAAGTGAAATAATCTCATGGCGCTGGTTTTATAATGTAAAGATGGCGAATAACCTCAGGGCGTAAAGAATACGTGATGTAATCCACTATCTCAGCTTGACTTTTACTCAAATATTGCTTCTTATAAGTCGGATAATGCGACGGTGCGTAGTCGTAAAACAGAGATCGGCCATTTAAGTAACTTGGTAACTAAGTTGGTAGCCTAATTGTGATCACGTCGTTTTACTATCCTATACATCCATAGTGTATACTCAGCGTATGTATGTGAGTTTCACATATAAATCCATTCATAAATAATAATTATTCAGGGTCATTAAAGATAAAATCAATAGAAGGATTTAGGTTTATGAGCGGGCAACTATCGCCTAGTGATTAGGCAGAGGCATTGCAACAAAGTAGATGGGGTTGCAGCATTACAGTAGCTTAGAGTGAGGGGTGCCTATCTCAAAGGGAGATAGCGTGTGGCTTCGTCATAACTGTCATGACATGCTTATCTCAATGAATTACTCACAAGTACCTCAACATTTGTATTTTTGCGTTCAAAGTAATATCGCGATGTAGAATATTGAAATTCGCGAATACGTTCTGGCGTGATGAGAATTCTTATAACAATAATATAATATAAATAATTAATATTTATAACACGCAGAATATCTGAAAAAATATTATTCTATCACCTTTGAGGTTTTCTGTATGTACTTACTGTGTATTAAAAAGAGACATCGTTACTCATACTGAATGGTGAGCCATTCTATTCGTTACTGATACTGAATCCGTGAGCGATGTTACGTTGCGTTGGTCAGGCCTCACCTGGAATGTGCGTGTAGTGTATGGGACCCTGCAGAAAAGTGTTGTGTTCGGGAATTAGAAAAAGTACAGCGAAAGGCGATGCGTTTTGTAAAGAATTGTTACGACAAGTCAGTGAAGGTTACGCAAATGCTTCAGGACGAGGGATGGGAATCTTTAGGAGATAGAATACTTAAGCAAAGGATAAATCTACTAAATAAATTTAGAGAAAGAACGTTCACAGATGATGTAGCCGACAAAATGCGTCCCCCATGTTATATAGGCCGTTCTGATACTGCGAGGAAAATCAGAAAAATAGATGCTAGAACAAGTCGTTTCAAGAATTCATTTTTTCCGCGAACGATACACGAAAGCAATCGATTAGTAGAGTCATGGTGTTTGCACCCCCTGCCACACGCCGAAAGGCGGTTTGCAGGGTACATATGTAGTTGTAGATGAATGTTAAATTAATATTATTAATTTTAGCATATTCAAAGTAATATAAGGTTGTGTAAAAATGCTTACAAACAACGTTCAATTATTCTAAACTTCCCAGTAATGGTATGTGATGTAGATGAAATCGGATTTTTTTAAACGTTCGAATATTCCTCGATGTGGCGAATAGTAGAATTTGTGAGTCGTATTAGCGTTTGCCACAAAGATGTTGAGGCGCCGGTACGCATGAAGAAAACACGTACATCCATTCATCTCCATGAAAACGAACCATTTTCTCTTAAAATATAAAAATGGATATCTGATTAATCATTCCAACAAAGTCTTTCGACGTACTGCTAATAAGTATACAAGATTCACATAAGCTTAACAATTTTCTGCAAACTCTTGTGGGAGAAATAAGGAAAACTTTCGTTTGAGAAAGATTTTTATAGAACGTACTTACATACATATTTGATATTCACTTAATTTCTTTCTTGCATTTTTGCAGAAAATTCATCAAAAATTGGCGTTCTTGAATCACATTTTGTAGTGATAAAATATTTCAGCGCTTTTAGATGCAGTAAAACCCGGTTGACGTTGTTCGGGGGACCAAGCGAAAATCGCGTCTTAAGCGGGATAACGTTATAACCGGGTTATGTAATGCTGGTTGCCTTACGTAATATTTTTGAAGAATGGTCTGCTTGTCGCACAAAGAGAACGTCTTAGTTAATTACTTATTTACAAATTCCATTTCTTCACGGAAAAAAGGAAAAAGAATGGTACTTTTTCATTATACTTGTAGTTCATTTAATTGTTTCCCGATGGATTTCCGCAACAGCTCGCCTGATACTGTGAATTTCATTAGAGGATTTTGATAATATTTTAATAAAAATGTCGCTATGGGGTTTTACACGAACTTTTTTCGGAGGCACTCCTAGTTACTCGTACTGTTAGAGGGAATATTTTATAGCCCATTCGTTCATAGCTGATAGTTCAATCGTCCTAGTTACCCCTTTATGCAGTACAGCTTTCTCAGTGTAATATTTTGAAAATAATTTCCTAAATTATTTAATGTTAAAAATCATAATTTTTTCAATAGAAGCAGGAACAGGGTCCCAATTACATCTGATTTAATGATGCTAATCATTCTTGAAGGAAATGTAACGCACTGAGTCTAAGAAATTACTTTTCCGCAAAATTTGATTAGCATAATTTGTCCTTTGGCTGATCTTATTTGGGGCAATTCTCATTCAATTAACAAAAATGTAAGATACTGAGCACTCCTTCCAATCTTTCATCCGCACGTTTCGCCTTTCTTCAAATCTTTCGCATCCTGCTTTCCCTTTCTCCACCATATCCCGTTACCCTGAGCCGTAAACGGTGGAAGTTTCGGCAATTAGCAAAATGTGGCGTGGAGTGAAAAAGAGCTTTTTGGAAGGAAGCTCTGTCGGTTGGGGCGATGGTATGGAGATGCGTGTCGTTTGGATGGGTTTCCATGGAGATACGACACCTTTCACCGGCAGTTCCTATTGCTTCTCTCTCTCGTAATTGTCCTTCTTCCGTTACTTCTTAGGGCCAACTTTCCTCCCTCTCTTTCACTCTTCCCTTCAGGTCAGGCGTCTGACACGCCAAGACCAAAGCTTCAACATGGCGTTAGTCGGTCACACGATGATGGATACGTCGCATACATTTTTTCAATTTTTATTTTCTCCATTTTGTCAATGGCGAAGCGAATTCCGTGGAAGATAGTAGTTCTCTTTTTATCCTGTATATTTTTTCATTCAAAATTGAAACCCGTGAGAGTCAGATATTATTACAAGAAAAACACATAAGTTAGGAGAGAAGATACTTAAAAGAAGAAATAGTTATAAACTTATTTTTAAGTAGAAGTAGTAATTTTAATGGTGCTTCTACAGCGGTAGTCATTTTGCACGTGAGCCCCCATCGGAAATCGAA
>KZ308415.1:624585-656097 GCA_000376725.2 Ladona fulva
TGGATATGGCGGAAGATGACAAGAACAAGCTGGATGGAAAGAAAAACAAATCTGGAAGTTTTAAGGGGAGTACAAGAAGAGAGAAGATTATTAACGGAAATGGAGAAGAGGAAAATAAAATTTATTGGTCATGTCATCAGACACAATGCATTCATGACTAACATTCTTGAAGGGAAAGTGCTAGGAAAGAAAGGAAGAGGACGGCCTAGAAAGAAGTACAGTAAAACTGGTTGCTGTAATGTTGTATTATGTATTAATATTATGTAATGCTGGTTGCCTTACATAATATTTTTGAAGAATGGTCTGCTTGTCGCACAGAGAGAACGCCATAGTTACTCACATAGTTACAAATTCCATTTCTTCACGGAAAAAAAGGAAAAGAATGGTACTTTTTCATTATACTTGTAGTTCATTTAATTGTTTCCCGATGGATTTCCGCAACAGCTCGCCTGATACTGTGAATTTCATTAGAGGATTTTGATAATATTTTAATAAAAATGTCGCTATGGGGTTTTACACGAACTTTTTTCGGAGGCACTCCTAGTTACTCGTACTGTTAGAGGGAATATTTTATAGCCCATTCGTTCATAGCTGATAGTTCAATCGTCCTAGTTACCCCTTTATGCAGTACAGCTTTCTCAGTGTAATATTTTGAAAATAATTTCCTAAATTATTTAATGTTAAAAATCATAATTTTTTCAATAGAAGCAGGAACAGGGTCCCAATTACATCTGATTTAATGATGCTAATCATTCTTGAAGGAAATGTAACGCACTGAGTCTAAGAAATTACTTTTCCGCAAAATTTGATTAGCATAATTTGTCCTTTGGCTGATCTTATTTGGGGCAATTCTCATTCAATTAACAAAAATGTAAGATACTGAGCACTCCTTCCAATCTTTCATCCGCACGGTTCGCCTTTCTTCAAATCTTTCGCATCCTGCTTTCCCTTTCTCCACCATATCCCGTTACCCTGAGCCGTAAACGGTGGAAGTTTCGGCAATTAGCAAAATGTGGCGTGGAGTGAAAAAGAGCTTTTTGGAAGGAAGCTCTGTCGGTTGGGGCGATGGTATGGAGATGCGTGTCGTTTGGATGGGTTTCCATGGAGATACGACACCTTTCACCGGCAGTTCCTATTGCTTCTCTCTCTCGTAATTGTCCTTCTTCCGTTACTTCTTAGGGCCAACTTTCCTCCCTCTCTTTCACTCTTCCCTTCAGGTCAGGCGTCTGACACGCCAAGACCAAAGCTTCAACATGGCGTTAGTCGGTCACACGATGATGGATACGCCGCATACATTTTTTCAATTTTTCTCCATTTTGTCAATGGCGAAGCGAATTCCGTGGAAGATAGTAGTTCTCTTTTTATCCTGTATATTTTTTCATTCAAAATTGAAACCCGTGTGAGTCAGATATTATTACAAGAAAAGTTAAGTTAGGAGAGAAGATACTTAAAAGAAGAAATAGTTATAAACTTATTTTTAAGTAGAAGTAGTAATTTTAATGGTGCTTCTACAGCGGTAGTCACTTTGCACGTGAGCCCCCATCGGAAATCGAACACGGAACCGCTTTCACCGAATTTGAACGGGTTGTCCACATTGCTATTCGTAGGCACGGTTACTTTTAAGTAAAACTGTACTGTTCAGGTTAGGTCCACCTGAGCCAATCAGGACCTCGTCGCCTATAATGAAGAAGCTACACCTTACGAGCTTTAATCTTAGCATAAAACGTTTTTAAATAATTAGTAAAAATATTCATTATATCGTATACGCAATGAATAACAACAAAATTTCGGCTAAACAGCAATATATGACATGAGTGAAATCTAAGAAGATACATCTAAAAAGAAAAAAATACAAATATAATCAAAACTCTTCCCCCTCCTTAACTTGTGTGTGTGGGTTATCTCTCTTACACAAGAAACTTTCGCAACCCTACCCCTCTTTTTCCTCCTCATAACTACAAAACTCCATAAATGTATGTAAACATGCTTATATTCCTATTTCTTGTACATGATTATGGTCGATTTTAGGCCGAAACCGGTCGACCAGTAAATATTTAATGGAACTTGACAAGGAATTTGTGTTTATTTATTCCAAGAGTAAAATAAAGTTTTAAACAAAAGGCTACTCACTACAGAAACTTTTGGTGTTAATAATAACATCAATGAGGGTCTTTATTTGGATAATATTGAGACTGATGAGGTTCTTCCAGCATAAAATCGATCGACGTTATGATTTAAAGAAAGATAGAGAGGGTAATATAAGGATGAGGAAATAGGGTTGGGAGAGATTTTCTTTGGGATTGCGTGTGAAATAGCAGAATTTAGTACTTTAAGGGACCAGAAACAAAAAACACAGAAATAGTCAATGGGAAATAAATGATCGATGATGAACGCAGTACTTTAAAGTACTACAAAAAGATGAAGCATGTGGTGAGACTAGGCGAGCTGACGTATAAGAATGAACAAATGGTGCTTTTCCTACTTTCCTACATTCATTTCTTTTACTAAATGTCCCCTCTTATTTTAAATTTTTTAGTCGCCACTGTCAGTAGGTTTCGCAGGTTTTTCACGCCCCCCTTCACGTGGGCGTTTTCCAGCAGGGTTTTATTTTATTTTTTTCCTAAGTGCAGTCTTAGGTTTTTTTTTAAAACCCATATAGTAGTTCCTTCTTTTATTGCCTTTTTTTTAGTTCAACTCCCAATACCTCTTTCTTTCTATGTACAATGACTAAGGGTTAGATTTAAGAAGAGGCTAATTACTCTCAATCTCGCCCATAAATAAAGAGGATTTATTATTATTATGTATCAAAAATGGGAAAGACATGGTGAAACGATACTAAACTACACACAGTAGTGTTTTTAGTTGCTTTTAAGTTCCACAATAAGAAAGAGCACTATGTACAACAAAGTGACTTGATAGTAAATCGTCGATCAATGATATTTCTAAGATTCCGCAGAAGAGTGCAAAGAAGGTAATTTCTTTATGTGTGTAAATAACAGCTGAACTCCGGCATAAAAACAAATACCATTTTGGAAAAAAAAGCCTACAAGAAGGGAAACATACGGGTAGTACAATTTTATTCACAGGCTCACGATGTGTACCGCAATTACACAAGTAAACGCCGTGAACATTAGTGCAATATGACGATACAAGGGAGACCAGAAAGTGAGATTAGATTGAAGAGAATGAAGAGAAATAAACATGCACATTAATGGAATTCATTGTCTAGGTAATTTCTAGAAAATGATATTATGGAATGTCTCTACTTGTTTCATAGTTGCTTCAAAATTTAGAATATACTAATCATTATATTAAGATGAAGTAGAAAATAACCATACTTACTGTTAGTGATACCACTGTTGATACCTTGTAATATTATTAGATGGGGTTTCGCCTGTTGATTCATATTCTCATCAAGAAGTTAAGAATAAGAATTATTAAAAATTTTGATTACTATAGTGAATATTTATATAACAAATTGGCAGGCCCAAACTAAAATATTATACTAATTGTTTCCCGATGGATTTCCGCAACAGCTCGCCTGATACTGTGATATTCCTCTTTCTCGTATAATATTTTTCTTTATTCATACAATATTATTTAATTTGTCTTATATATGCACTTAGAACTTATTGCTATATTTTGGAACCGNTGCTTCATGGATCCATATAATCATATGCAACGTGTAATTTTCTAATGAAAATTTTAGAGCCAATTTCGATGTTATCAAAGGAAAGCAATTTTTAGATAAATAAACACCACAAACTGCTATTTCAAGACTCTCCTCAAAGTATTTTTCAAATTATTGACAAAGGATGCGTGATAAGAGTATTCATCGGAACCAATCCGTCCAAAATTTACAAACAATTGGCATTCGACAAAGAATGCATCCTTCGCATATCTCAGATATAAAATAAGAATACTGAAGGTATGGTTCTAGAAACTTGCTCTGTGACCTCTATTATATCAGGGAAATTTAATAGGTTACTATAAATTAAATTAAACACTGCTTGATTTGAATGGCTGAAAAAAACGAGGAAAGGAAGGGAAAAGTAATTTACAGCAGTTAGATAAAACAGATGAAGATAAATTTTCTGAACACTTTCCACTTTGTAACCATTTGCGACTAATATTAATAATCCAAATAAAATTTGTTTGAATGAAAAGATATATGATGATCGGTACATGTATAGTTTTACTTCGCTCTTCATTTGATTTGTTTGCGTATTAAATACCGAATATATTGAGCCTCACTTCTATTTCGAGCACTGTTTAACTACATTGACAGAGCTCGTTAAATTTCAGTCTTTCTGGAACCTGCTAGTGCACGATAAAGCAGCAAATGCAAGGCATAAAATCTACATCTACCTCTACCCCTTACGAATCGCTTTTCGGCATGTAGCGGGAGGTGCATACACCATGACTCTAATCGTTTACTGGCGCTTATTGTTCGCAAAAAAAGAATTCTTGAAGTGACCAATTCTACTCACTATATCCCTGATATTTCTCGCAGTATCAGAACGCACTACGTAACAGGGAGGACGCATGACCTCTGCAAAATCTTACAAGAATGTACTATCCCGTAATTAATTGAATAAATGAAGCCCTTGTTTAAATTGTCTTTCGCTTAAAGATTCCCATCCTGCGTTCTGAATCATTTAGGGAAATGCCCACTGATTTGTCATGATTCTTGAAAAAAGGATACATCATGTGATAAGTAACTCACATAGGATACGATGATTTTTATTTTTATAATCCCACCGAATATACATTCCTGCTTTAATTTACAAATTCTTTGGTAATCATATCCACATTTATTTACAGGAGCTGAAACTGATTTTACTTTCGTATATGTTATCTCCATGGTTCATTCAGTAGTTTTTGTCGATTTTTTAGGTTCGCCGAGAATTGCAGTAGTCATTTTAAGTAGGTTGTTGTCCTTAGCAATGACGTACTTTATCATACATTCTTGTGGTGTTCCCTACAACTGTAAAATTTTAGAGATATAATCAAAGAATAATTCAGAAGGCAGAGGAAAGTTTATTACATTACAATGTATTGTTTTTGCGGATTACTGGAAATTATCGTGATAATCGAACAGTACTGCATAGATGATAGCAAATAGAAAATTAACTCTGAATCCTTCCTCTCACGAAGTTCCTCTCACACGCTGTGCTTGCACGCAGAAATACATCAATAAAGCAGCGGTTCTAGGTAGCGAATGGCCCCACCCAAAAGCACCGCGCTAGGAAATAAGGTAAAATACAAAGGAAAATGGCGAGTGTGGAGTAAAAAAGGGGAATTCTTTGTTTTGCCCTTCTCAGCGAGAAAAATATCACTCCCTTTTAAGCAAGGAGGCATCTAGTTCCTCTACTCCAAAGTTCTTCACCCTTTCCCTCAAATTTTTCGCAAAGGATGATCCTCTACGCTTTTTCTAGACCCTCTATGTGCGTCTCAGAGTACCACTCCCCTATTTCGCCCCTCTCATATTCTTATGTTCGAACGTCATCCCTTTCCGTTCCCCTCCCTAAATTTCCCCCTCTTATTCGTCCCTTTCATTTCCCGCCCCTCCTCCTCTCCCTTTCCCCTCTTCTCATTTCCCTTCCCCTCCTCTCCTCCGCATACGCCAGCCCGTTTCCCTTTCACTATTCTTCACTCTCACTTTCACTTCGCTCTCTTAACCTCCCTCCGCCGATCCTCCTATCATTTTTTCTTTTTCTGCTTCCCTCAGGTTCCATTTCCCCGTTTTCCCTTCTCTCTCTCGACTGCGGTTCGTCTCCCGAAAAAACACTCACTTCACATCCCCACCCCCTTTTACTCTCTGTTTCCTTCTCCGATATTCCTCTCTACGTCTGTCCCTTTGTGTTTTCACTCACTGTAAAGTGTTCGCAAACCTTTCGCCACATTTTTCCCCACTCTTTTTCATGGCTATCCCCTTTTGCGGCGAGGATCATATATTCAAGGCTTTGTCTAAGCGCGATAATGTATCTTAGACGTTCCTCTTTTAGTAAAATTTCTTTTCTTTATTCTAAAAGCTTGCAATTGAATATTCCTCTTCGTATAATCCCTTCCTCCACATTCACAGTAATCATATGTTTGAAAATTTTTATTCCAATTTTTCGTCATGACGGTTTTTGTTGAAATACTTGCATCCTATTATATTTGACTATTACTTATCGATTACTCTTCAAGTCCAACGATTTTCTAAATTTATTTATTACTAGAATTGCGTGCTATAATTTACGAGATATCTGCTCGATATTGATGAAGTATCAACTAGAATTATAAAATTAAAGCTTCTAGGACTTTAACTTAGGTTAATTGAGGCATTGAAGGCAATATATAGCTATATACTTCGTTTCACAGTCAAAAAAACGGTGAAAAGGCGGAAAAAATAAATCAAAACATGTATTTAGGTAACCTGGACTTGATTTCCACTCCTCGAGACTGTGGAATAGTAAATTTCCAAGAAAAAACGGACAAAAAGTCAGACAGAACCGGCACTCGAACCCAGGTCTCCCAATTCTCTGGGTCGCTAGAGCTTATTCTAGTGGGGTAACTCAATAGATAGAGGAACCAACCGGCAATTGAGAGACCCGGGTTCGAGTCCCGGTTCCGTCAGAATGTTTTCATGTCCGTTTCTCCTTGGGAATTTTCCTAGGTGCACGCCTTATTGTGCCAAGTCACCTAATCACTTTTCCTTGTCTGTGGAATGGTATTTAACAATGATTCTTAATTCCTTAAAATATATATTTGAGTAATACTATAAAAATAAATTAATATAGCGGGAGTCTGACATTGCAGCAGCTCCTCCGAAGGGAGCTTACAGTTAGTGATGTGTAATAATATTACTATGAATTTAATTACTTTATAACCTTGCGTTTGGATGTTTATATGTTTCTATTTAGAAGGAGAGGGATTAATTGATTTATAAAATGAAATTAGATGCTTAATGAATCGTTATAGAGAGTGCTTTCAGTCGATAAGAGTAATGTAATACCAAAACTTTTCAAATACTCTCCTCGTTTCATAGGAAGAATAAAATTCAGAATATTGATTAAACGTCACGGGAATAAAATTTATAAACGGAAGAATAACGGAGTCATGCTACCAAGTAGTTAGCTAACGAGACATGCTTGAAAAAGTTAGTCTAGTCAAGGAAAATATCAATGTTAAGAAAGTTATATATTACTACATCGGTACACATAACAGCTGTTGATTTATTCGAATACTCACTTTTAAGAATCTTTGCTTCAAGATATAAAGTTAAGTGGCAAGAAAGAAGAGAGTATTAGATGTATTTCTAGACAGCCTTCTCTGTATCAAGCAGATCAAACTAATCTGATAGGCTCTATAAAAGAGGAATAGAAAAGATTTAAAGCGGTGCGTCTAACTCAAATATTTAATTAAACTAAAATAATTAAAACTGAAAACATTTAATGCCGAAAGAATTCTGTAATATTTTAGATAGAGTGCGTTCAGGACGATTTCATGGAGAAAACTTTCTAGCGACCATTTTCTCGAGAAGCTAATGGGGCAGTGAGAAGCACCTTCCATACTTGATGCTGAGATCGCAAACGAAAAATTAGATGATTGGTTGAGAGGAGAAATCGATTTGAGGACTCCCTCTTTCCTCGAATAATGCTTGCTATTAATAGACCGTCTAGCCATATGGATCAAGCATTGCACGCAACACACGAATAGTATCACATTTTTGGCTTTATCCGTAAGTACGTAGTAATTGAGATTATCACGAATAGTAATAGTTCCTTTTTATTTTTTGTGTTTCTTAACCAAGATTTTAAAATATTATCGTGATATCTAGAAATTTCGAATGGAAATAATCAAGAAATTATTTGAATTGATTCTTCTATCATTGGTTGAGTATTTCTGCCATCATTCTGCAGCTTCAATCACGTTTCACCAACGATTATTATGTTTGAATTTTCCGACGTAATTTCATATTAAGCTTACTTTGGCCAAATTTTGCTACTTAATTGTCGATTTTGCCTAAATTGTTGATTAAATTCTTTGTTTTAGCCAACATTAACTTTACTCAAGAGACAATGATTAATGATTGACAGCTATAACTTAGTTCTATCTTTTCGAAAGCAGATAACTTCCGTATTGAGACATTTCTGAAATGAAATTTATTCATTATATGATGGATATGAGGTAAAGAATCGCTGCGAAAAGTTTCGAGTAACCATAGGATTGGTATATTTGTATTCATTGAATGCTAAGACTAAATTAATTATAAGATAATGAGATGCTATACATGGTTTAACTAAAACAGCGTATCGATGTGAATCAAAGAAATGATTTCATAAACAGGCACTGCTTAGGTGGTGGTCCTCTGGCGATGATGTACTGCGATTCCATGGTTGCCGCAGGAGATGTACGACTAACGAAACGTTATGTAATGTACTTATATAGATTAATAAATAACCTTTTGGTGGTTGATTTCGAAAAATATGAATATCATCCGAGTATTTAAGTATTAGATGATATCAATTCAATTTAATGAATGGAATGGGATTCCAAGATAATGAAAAGTTACCTTTCCCGTGGTCAAAATTTGAACGAAAAAGACGTACTCCTATTCAAGTCTATTAAAACAAGTACTGTTAATGTGTGCTAGAATCTGGTCTTACAACTGTGGAAGATTGTAGAGTACAACAGTTCAGTAAAAGCATATTCAGCCTAACCCACTGGATTTTCTGTAGTTGTAGGATTTAATGATTAACAACTCTTTTAACAAATCTCTTTTGAGGAACATTGCAAAAGGTTCCAGATATATATTTGCACACAGGTATGGTATTTATAGATATTTATAGAATAATAACAATTTATAATATACGACCTGTGAGTAAATAAATATCTACAAATATTGACATGCAATACATCCTTAATAATGAACTGTTTGCTTTTACCTCGGTCATTAAAGGTAATTATATTGTATATCCTATTGGCCTATAGAATAGTTATCTATTTATTACATCATGGTTATTCGAAGCATCAAGTTTTATCAAGATGGGCGGTATAATTTGTTGAACACTTTCTTATTGATTTCTCTCATGTTTGTTTTAATTAATATTATGATATATGAGAGGTTGCTACATCTGCCCACAGTATTTATATATCAATTTTCAAATCATCTAATAATAGAAACGATATTCCAATTCCGAGCCAGATTCAGACAACAATGAATAGCGGTCGTATATATTTTTAAGTAAAATAAATGCGACTGAAGTATACATCGATTTCATATCAAAGTATTGTGAATAAACGTACATATATTTATTTGTAAATGCCTTGTATCCTGTTTTCGCGAAACATATCGCAATATACTGGCTATTTGTGCGTTGTGAAGCGAAACGCAGTATAATCTAACTAAGATGTAAAATGGCGACGAACAGGTTAATTAATATGCGGAAAGCAACCACGAAGATCTCATTCCTAAGGGTGGTCGAGATGAAACGTTTACAAAAATGGCTATTAAACTGAAAAATATGAGGTTAAGAGCAGTGGAATAAGTCTACTTTAAAATTCGCAAGACTTTTCAATCGATAAATGCTCCCTTACCCTCCAACCCAGCTGCCTTTGAACATTCACAATATATTTACCTTTAATGACTGAGGTAAAAGCAAACAGTTCATTATTAAGGATGTATTGCATGTCAATATTTGTAGATATTTATTTACTCATAGGTCGTATATTATGAATTATGTCATTATTCTATAAATACCATACCATATATCTGGAACCTTTTGCAATGTTCATCAGCTATTGCAGATTTTACCGAGAGAAAGCAAGTTGCATAATTGGTACCGTCTGAAAAGATACGAAGGAATGTTGGCGCGATAAGAGGAATTGGAAGCGTCAGGTAATATTAACAGATTAACGACTGCAGAAGCGAAGGCGACGGACAGATTAGGGTCTAATAACCACCATACGGCACCACCCGCCGAGGAGCATTTATATAAATTTAACTGATCGTCAAATCATAACAAAACAACTCTTTAACAACCTGCTTCCCCCGACGCCGACAACCTGTCTGGACCAAATCACGATAACAGATCCCTCCCACCCGGCGCATGGATACGCCGGTAAGCGGACGAAAAAGCGTTCATTGACTCTTCACCGAGCAAAACGCAACACGACACATCGGTACCTATGGCGCGTTTTCATCCACGACCGACTCCCATATTTTCGGGGGTGACTGACCAAGTAAAAGGTTGGAAAAAAGTTTCGGGAGACATTGGTAAGGAATGCACGCAGAATTCGAAAGAGAAATGAGGGATACCCCGGGTGAGAGGAAGGGAAGATGGAGGGGAAGAAATTGACGACCTTGGCCCAGGCGCGCGGTGTGGTTGCTATAGCAACGCCCAGGTCAATGGAGGTCGCCGGCGAGTCCCCTCCCCCGACCCTCTGCCTCTCTCTCTTTCTCTCTCCGCCACGCGCTCCCCATCCCCCCTTCTCCCGCCCCCACCGCCCCAGCGCGCGCATTCACCCGCCCCCGCCCTGCCCCTCCGCAGCCGGGACTTAGTTAGACAATCCCTCGCCCCTCGCCTTGGCTGCCCCGCCCCCCTCTTCTCTGCATCTCTCTGTCTCTCTCGTAAGCCCCCCCTCGCGGACCCCTCTTCTGTCTCCCCTCTGTCTCCCCCATCCCTTACCACCGCATCCCACTCAGGCAGGATTTTCTCGTTATCTCCAAGCCTCAAGGTAGCTTAGCAACTGTCTAGCGCGTTTAGAGGCTTTGGGACGCAATGTAGAAGATTCTTTCCGCTCTTAGCTCCTTCTGGAAATCGGCCCCCATGATCCGTATCAATACCTGCGTGCTAGGTTACGGTATCGGGCCCCAAAACGGTCCCGAAAGGCCCTCCTCGGAGGATGCACGTCGCCGTTCGAGGGCCAGGAGTTGCACGAAGGCGCGGGTTGTCGTCTCCGCTACCTTTTGCCATCTGTGGTGGTTTCCAGAGCCACTCGTCCCAATTTGAACTTTTCGGGAGGTTGGTAAGGGGTTCCCATTGGGTCGCGAATCGAGGCCAGGATTGTCTCCGGGTCATAGCAGTCCTGGGTCGTCGGAGGTGCCAACCCCGGGGTTTTGCCCTCCCCGGAGAGAGGACCGCGATCGACTTTCCTAGAAAGCTTCTCTGGGGTTTGGGGGGGAAAGAAATACTTCGCTACTCAATTCGCGGGGGACGATCGATGGTTAGAATTATCTGGCCGTTATACAGACTCTATAAGTAATTTTTTGGGGTATTTCATTTTTTTCAGGGGGAAGGAATTATTTAGTACTTCTGGAAATCCTTTACTTAATCGATATTTTTAACTTTTCTGGTTACTGAGTCTTGACCGCAGTTTAGGGATAGTGTACACTACATTGGTATCCTAAAAAGGGGGTGATTAGTAACATTTATATAGCTTTAGTTCCCCTATATACCTTCGTACTAGGATTGCCAGATTTTAATTATGATGCAATGGAGCGAACGGAAAACTTTTCCGATCAATACGGAGTGAAAACGGGACAGTCAATTACCTGGACTTCCGTTTATCTACGCATTTACGCTTATTATTATTCAATTTATAAGCTAGATAATTAAAAACGATCATATAATCTCATCTCATTGTAAGATTGAACGTATAGGTTTGAATTAAATAGAAATCTGAGTAACCATTTCTTCACCAGACAAAGTTCAAGTCTGCATGTTTTTACATTTCACTGATATATTTCCGTGCGGAGGAAAAAAATTCCACGCTTGCTCCGTATCATTTGAGCTATTTTCTCATATTTTAGGAGCACCTAATTATCGGTTACATTATCAGGTTGAGAATTATGAAAGCTCCATGTAAATAAATCGATTTACGATCACTATGATGGCATTTAGCATTAGAAGGTGGACCAATAATTTTTTATTCGGTGGCTTAGTATTTGTAAATACGGGATAAGTTTGGGGCCGGTACAAAGGGACAAAAAAGTGAAATGAATAGCTCACATCGTGCGGTACCTTAGGCATCCATCTAGTTTTCATCTTAGCTTGTACGATATTTTCATGGTATTAAAGTTATCCATCCAATAAGTGCCGGAGGGTAGCTGTAGTTTTTCTTGGTATTATTTACTAACAGTTAATGGGGAAAACATTGTTTCAAAAGTATAACTAGGAAGTCATTCTGCAGATTTCAATTACTTCTACATTTTAGGTTTATTTTGTCGACTTTACTTAATTCAAGAGTTTTCCTACTCTCAACGAACGAAAAATCACATTAATGGTAAAATAATATTTACGATGCATTTAACGAATAAGCTATGTTAAAGAGAATCTTTTAATTATCCAAAATTTATCAATAGTCTATCTAGTATTTATACTGTCGTTATGTAAATCAATATTATGTGGAGGAAGGGTGTTTTTACTTTGCACGGAAAAGCCATGCGGCTGAATCCCAAGGAACACCGGCAATATTATGTTATATTATTAGTCGTTACATTTCTGTGTAAAATTGACTTTTTGTTTCCAAATTCTCATATTGTTATGATAATTGCACCCATGGTTTTTCTGCAGCCTGCATATATTTATACAACAAAACAGTACATTTATTTTGTGTCTATTAATAACTTATATTCATTAATGATCATTGTTTATTTATTCCTATAACATTTTACACTGACCTAGCAGTTTTTTTCGTCGTACACAATTTCTCGACAATGATTCATTTTCTCTAACAATTCGTCAACTTCAAATATGAAGTTGTCTATTTAATGAAGTCCTCTGAATATGTAAATAGTAACAGATAGTATTTTCGTTTACCTTACAGCTTCTTTATCTTTTGTTCTTTTAATGTAATTATGCATTTATCTAGTTTAATTTTGATTGCTATTGTGTATTGTGTTTGTTTTATTGCTATTGCAGCATACAATAAATAGTAGATAGCACTTTCGTGTCTCAACTTCGCCGACTGAATTCTTTTGAGTGTCTATCTCTTCTAGGTGATTATAGCAAATACAAATGACCATCAAACCAATCAATATTAAACGTAGGATAACTTATAATGAAGCAAGATGCGTCCTTCTTCCTCAATGATTATTGATTAACTCACGTTATCGGGTGCCAAATTCTCCAAGCAATATTTAAATTATATGTAACAACATTCCAACACCACCCACTGAAGAAGTTCATCAATATTCTTTTGTTTGGGATAAATAACAGGTCGACAAGTATCTATCGCTTTCCTTTATCTTTATATCACCGACGCTCTTAAATATAAGGTTGTATTAAAATACTCAGATTAAGAACTGCACATATTTGTGCGTTATATTTCCATTCTGGCATTTTAACGCGGAGTGTTAAATCCGAAAACAACGAAGAAATCTGGCAGTGTTTTTCTCAATACAACCTCTTGACGAAATTTTTAGAGAGAAGTAAAATTCGATAAGGCATTATTTTCATTTCTCTCTAAAAATCTAGAAAAGGACGCAAATCATTTTTTCATAAAGATACTAAATTTCCCTGGGTCCACTCGTCACCGACTTGAATCCCCTATCGGTGAACCATGTCGATCTTGAGCATTACTGGAATGAAACTCTCTGCGAAAGGTAAAAACTATACGTTTTGTAAATTTACCCAGAATTTTTGCATATTTCGGAAAAATGATTAAACTGGCCCACAAAGAGAATTCATCGTAATTGCAATATGGATTCGTTTCGCTCAGTTGAATTTCAAATGAAAATATCATTTCGATTTTACCGTTACGTTCTGGGTTGTATTAAGGACGAATATTAACGATTTCAAACTCGCTACTCTCCGTGATTATGCAAGTGATTAAGTTGCGCTCTTACGAAAATGTCTAGAATATACAATACAAATTTTGATTGCGCAGTTAGTCTGAAAGGGTTTTGTTTCTCGATATGCATAACAATTTTTCCAAAATGGCCAATTTTGAAACCTCACCCACGGGTCGTTTGATAATCCAGCTTTAGAAAAAAACCAACCGTATAATTCAGTGCTTGGATCATTAGATTTTACATTTCAATCATTTGTATTACTCTCGTATAAATAATCCTTTACATTAATTGTACGCGCATTCGAGTTTCACTATTGATGGGTTTAACGGGCCGTGCCGTATTTTACGTTTGTGAAATCACTCCAATTGTTTAAATTACAAAGTAGACGCAATTACATGGGAATAATTTCTCTAAAATACGCTTTGTAAAAGCGGATCTTGTTTGTATGAATGCACCATTGAAATTAGTAAATATTTTCCGCGAATGTATGCAAATTGACACGAATTTTATTGTTTTAATCAGCAGAGCTATAAATCATGGGTCAGCTTGTGAATTCTTTTATACTGCAGTAATAAATGTTTTACATGACTCATTTAAAGCCAAAAGATACATCTAGTTGTAAGACTTGAGCAATACTTGCTCCTGCCAATAGTAAAGGTTTTAAGGAATATTCTAATGAACCGAAAACGATCTACAACAATATATTGACCTACTTAATTTTACATACGAAACAGTTTTATTATATATGTTTAATAGAATCAGTCTAATGAAAATTCTATGGAAACTGATGGTTTTCAATATTTTTAAGGGTGTAACATAAAAAATATTGATTTTTTGACCGGGGTGTGTGAAATATATTACGGAATTGGAAACTCGTAATTATTATTCAGAGATCAGTGAGCATTGTAGAGGATAATCGCCAAATAAATCGTCAACTTTCATAGGTAGTATTTAAATATGTTTGAGTGTATGGTCTCCTTAGTTGATAACTGCCCATTAGCAACTGAGAGTGTAAATTAATCTTGCTTAACTTAATAATCGCGAAGTTGGTTTTGTTTATGTTTATTCAATCACGAGAATTAACAAATCACGAGAATTAATATCACGAGAATAAAACATTTCCACAAATAAGTTTTGTAAAAATTATAGTACGGTGTATAGTTAGTAACCATTTGCTAACTTCAATTTCAATTACCTGAGGAATCATTAATTTTGTCCGATACAGTTCACCAGTTCAGTTCAGCAACAGTATTTCTCTTACTCATGGATGCCAGACTTCTCGCACGAATTTACTCGTCCGTCAAACTATGTTGAGGATTTTTAATATAACTCCTTTTAACACGTATAAGAATCGATGGTTAATATCTACGAGAGCTTTCCAACAGAGGCGGTCACAGAAAGGCACCTTTTCAGTAAAGATCGCCTAATAGCCTAGACCCACAAGCGCAAGGATTGTACTTTCACCATAGAGTTATTCTCATTATCATATTTACGTTCAGACATTAATATCATTGAAATTATCGATTTATGGTGTTTACAGAGTAACTAAATAACTTAAATTTAAACTTAAATAAGGGAAATTTTGTATAGAATTCCGCTAGTCATGTTCTCTGAAAATATAATGGATATTGGGATAGATATTTGTCCTTGTTTCATTTCCATTCCTAATTTTCTAAGAATATATTGCTCCAGATCAAATATTACCTCAATCACCGAAGTTACTAGATCTCATTCTTTCAAATGGTTGTCATATTTCTCCTGTATGTCCTTGGCTGCATTCGGACGTTAACTCAAAGAGTTTCGCCCAAGAGATATTTCACCCGAAGACGTTTCATCCAAGAGACGTTTTACATAAAAAACGGTTCTCCCAGAGACGGTAAACCCAAGGGACGTTTCAATCAGAGACATTACACATGAGAATTCTCAACTAAGGATTTTTCACCCAAAGGGGTTTTCATCAAAAGGATAATTTATCCAGTGGATATTTCATGAAATGGCATTTGAAGATAAATAAAATAGACAATGCCATAAAAGAGGACGTTAAACTTATTTTGCTTAAATACTTAGGCAATTAAGAACGATAATTATAATTATCTTAAAATTAGCATTGGTTACAGCAGTAGACGCTGACAAAGGTATTTAGGTAAGAGGACAAAGAAGAATCGAAAATGTTGAGTCAGATGTGTCCGAAATTTGCCTTTTATGGTTTAATCATGGTCTATCTGCATATTGAAACATTACCTGAGTAACTTACAGAGTTTTGAGTTGTGTTTTTAATAAAAAAAATCGTTGGGAGTCAATTGACAGCTATAAGAGCAGTTAAAGTCTTTCTACGGCTTTATCCTGTTGATATTTTACTCATTTTTTTCAGGTATCATTTCGTGGAATCTCTGTTGGGTAAATATGTTTTGGGTGCACTTTTCTTTGGGTTAAATGTCTCTTTAGTGGAACAATCTTGGGTGAAATGTCTGTGATAGCCCCCCGATCCGGGGACCGTCCCTGGGAGAATCGTGTTTTGGGCGAAACGTCTTTTTCTTTGGGTTAAATGTCTCTTTAGTGGAACAACCTTGGGTGAAATGTCTGTGATAGCCCCCCGGTCCGGGGACCGTCCCTGGGAGAATCGTGTTTTGGGCGAAACGTCTTTGGGTGAAGCGCTCTTGAACCGTCCTTAGCAGATTATCCATCTTATTGGCGAACTTGAAGGTTGTCCCGCAGAAAATTTCCAATCTTTTGCATACGTGGTCTCCTTAGTAAAAGCTTGGAGGAATTTTTAAATTCAAGGTAGAATGGCACGAATAATAAGAAGCAGGGTGATTGGGAAAGAAAAGAGAATGTAATCCAGCGTGATGTTTTCATGACCACCTTGCTCGTTGCTAAGGAACAAAGTCGCACAGCGAAATGTTTTCCGTTGCCAGTTGATGATGGCGTGACCGCTCAGTTTAAGGATTCTGGTCTTTCGGACGTATTTCGCATTGGGTCCGCGACGGGGAGTAATCGTTAGTTGCGGAGTGAAGCCCTCTGTTTGAAAGGCAAAGAGAAGCAACAGAAGGGAATTGTTGCGCACTCCAATTTCTCGCATATCTGACGCGTTCGTTTCAAGCACAAAACGACAAATTTTTCCGATAGCGAAATTCCTTAAGAAGATCGTTCATCCTAGGTAAGCGAAGAGGTCTGCAAGGAAACAGAAATAAGTGAGGTCTAGGAAATTGTAGATGAACGCTCTATGGAATGAATGTAAGAAATTCTAAAATATGGTAAGCTGAACCGGTAGTGATTTTTCTGTGAAGAGACAACATCCAGAAACTGTATTTATTCTACATTTTCTTCTCTACAATTTTTTTAGATACTATGACAGCCGTGAGTGAACAGATTATAGAGAATTCACTCCATATATACATGGAAAACACAGGATATATGGAACAGAAACACAGGCAATGACTTAGGGGTGACATGGCAACGAGAAGCTGAGGATAGAGGTATTGGAAAACACTTTGGAAGGTCTAAATCCGACGTCGGATAGAAAATGGCTGTTAATGTTGATGATACATATAAAATAGTAATTCGATGTTTACGTCTTTATATACTTCGATAAATCTCAGTGGAGAATTCACACGGCCTGGATATGTCGTAGCTCATATTTCCCAGACTTTTCAAGATTTAAGTGACAGAATTCTTCAGCGAGTCTGCGGTGTCAAGTAAAATGTAAAATTGAAAATGACAGTGTCGTACGACTCAAGTATCGGTCGACAAAGTTGATTCAACGGGTGTGTAACTCCAAACCGCAAGTGTGAGGACAGAACCTGTAACAAAGCCTTGAGGGCAGAACCGCAAGATAATGCCTGATACGTATTTCGGGTACTATGAACCCATCTTCAGAGGCGACCTGATGTCGTCTGAAAAAAATTCTTTTGGAGAGCGCTATGTAAATGATTGCAGATCGTAAGTTCTGGACGCTTCTGGAGGTCGTGGTGGAGGAGTTGGGGTTGAAGGTTGAAGGCTCCGCCAGAACTATCAGGTAATCCACATCTAAGAGATTATTGCTTTTTATTTTATCGCCTTTCTTTTAATATTCATAATGCATCGTAAAAGAGCAACGCATGTCTGTAAAATTAACGTCGCGTACATTATCCCGCACTTCTTTTGTTAGCGTAAAATCATTCATTATTTCATGAAACCGTACCGGAATCGAAAAAATCTATTGCTTGTGAATGAAACCGTCATAAAATATCCAAATTGATAATTTTATTGACTATAAAAATCTCCGGTGTGCAATCACGCAGTAAAATTTTACGTATCACTTGCTGAACATTTTTGGTTTTAGATGATGATAACCCCTGACGAAATTCCTGTTTAACTTGCCCCGTGATCCTAGATTCCAAACATCAATAACATTCAAAAAGTTGAAATGACAGTAACAACGATATACTCGTAGTTGTAAATATCCAACTAATTTTACCATCTCGCAGCACCATTCAGAAAGAGAAAATCCTTGATGAAAACTTTCATTCTTATCGAATCTCTAAATCAATATATTAATAAAGTAATTTAATTTGACTTTCCTTTATAAATTTAAACCCGGCGTGAAATTCTCATCCCAATTAATTATACGAGAGTTCTTTTGTTCTTTTCGGCTCATCAAATACGGCAAAATTCACGTGCATCTCTTTGTTCATAAGCTTCTCGAGTTCCACACTAGAGGGTAGGAGAAGCGCGGATGGCGTCGTACTGTACTCCCGACTAGATAAAGATGAACTCTAGCGAAAATTCACATCGGTATCGAATGGAGAAAAGAGGAAGTTGAAAGATCCGTGACCAACTCGGTGTAAAGATTATTCCAGCCATAAAGAACTTTCAGAAATGTGCGCACTCAGATGAATCAGGAAACAGGTCAAGATAAAATTCCTTCGCGGTTTCAGAGACGAGAGGTATCGATATTTACAGACACATATCTTCATGACTGGGGAGAAAATAAAAGAAATTACTCGAGAAAACAAAGAGCTCAAAGAGAGAGAGAGAGAGAGAGAGAGAGCGAGTCGTTTCCAATCAAAAGCTTTTGCACGTTCCGCGACCCTTTCTTTCCAGTAAATAGATCACGGGAATTTCTTTCGCGGACCTCATTTCAGATCGTGGAATCGAGATGCTTTCATTCCTTTGGCTTAAGGGTAGCGTTGCTTGGTACATCTTTCGCTCGTAAAATATTTCAGTTGTTTCATTTTAAATTCTTCAATAATTTCATTGGCCTTCCCTTATAACTAATCGTTAAATTAAATGAAATCATCGGACATATTACCTTTTTGATAACATGGAGAATCGGACATGAAAAAAGTCTGACGGAACCGGGACTCGACCCCGGATCTCCCAATTGCCGATCGGTTGCTCTGTCCGTTGAGCTATCCCGGCAGAACATTTCTCCATGCCGTTTGGGAGACTTTGTAGGCAAGGCAAGGATTTTTCCTAGGTGCAGGCCTCATCGTGTCAAGTAACCTAAACCCTCTTCCTTGTGTATCTTTTTGATGTTATTCAAGAATTTACCACGCTATATAGTTTTAATTGCCGATGCGAAAGTTTCACACCTCCAGCAATCCAGCTACTTTAAGGGATGATTTTTCGATTTCTCATTGAGGAGCCAACTAAACCTCTGGAGAGGATTCCAGTCATCGAACCTATAAATTATGTCTGGAGTGTTGCCCCTTCCCTACACAACCCTTGATCCCACACTCTTTTCCCTGATATGTAGGTAATACACAAAAGAGAAGACTGATATTTAATTGTAGTGAAAGAAAATGCCGGTCACGGAAACTGGCCCTTCGTTGGAACATTCCTATTTTTCACCCAGCGCTACTTATTTCGTGATAATTTTCTGTCCTAGTATTTGTAACAATATTATTCTTCTGCCACCATCTTGTGCACCTTTGTAAATAGTTAAATGAACGTTCATTTCATCGGCAATAAAAGTCTTTTGTACTTCACCTCCAGAAGTGTGAGTTTCTGGCTAAATACCCTGAAGAAAGGATAAATGGACACGAATTTTAGTAAAATACAGATTTAAAACACTCAGTAAGCCATCAAGGAGGAGGACTGAAGCATAAGTCGTAACACGTTTTCTGAACTGATGTTGTTTATATAATGTTAATTGTACACAATCTTGGAGTACCCAATAATATCATTTTCGTGAACGTTTTTCGTATATCATAACTCATGCCATATTTTGTTTTCTTTATAGTTCATTTCCCTGAAACATCCTATCAGTAGTGAATTATCAACGAAGCCATCGTTCCTTATGAATTTCAGTACTAGGGAGCAAATATAATGTTTATTAGACTTTACGAAACGATTTCTCTCCCTACATGTCATTCTGGTTGTTATCGAGCAACTAGGGTTTTTCCCATGGATTTTTAATCTGAGTATATCTTCTTTCGGAATTTAATTATTAGTATCTTCGCGTAATTTTTTTCCAGCAATAATATTTTTCAAGATTTTACGGCTAATCTTCCTTATATTATTTCAAAAATTAAATAGGGAATGAGAAATTTGAATCGTGAGGTTAGGAAGGTAGATTTTGGTCCGGATGGAAGTGATGGAAAATTGCATTGAAGCAGTCAAAAGACGGATGACAACAAAATAAAAGTGGAGCTTATAACCTTTATGTTAATAACCACGTTGATCTCATTATGAAAGTTAAAAACTGATGTGCGCACCCTCGATTTGAAAGGTGACATTATTCAAAACGGTACCATCATTCGAGACCTAAGAAAATTCCGATTTACAACTCCCTGTTTCCTCTAAGTGGAGAGCAGGGATGGCCAACAAAGCTATTTATTTAGTGTTATGTGGTTTAAAAGAAATTTGAAACCCACCAGCTCTTTTTGAAAAATCTAAGGATATGTCTCAATGTAAATTCTAAAGAGAAACGTGCTTGGAAAAAGTCTGACAAGACCGGAACTCGAACCTACTATAGGTCTTCCGCAACCTGGGCGTAAAGGGCGTAGCGCGGTTCCGTAATATACCATTGCGTTTGTATTGCCCAAAGAAGTAAAGGCTTACTGGAAACTATGGTCCCTTGTATGAAACATCAGTAACCTGATGATAACACTATGAGTCGTCTCTCAATAAATTTTGTGAATTTTCCTTATTCGCATTCGTTGAACGAAATTTTGGATATCTGTTTCATGCAAATACATAAGTTAAACACTTGGAAGCTCAGGTTTACTTGTTGTTTCCTTTGTCCAGCTTAGAAGATTGGCAAATGGGAAACTCCGCCTCCAACCCTTTCAGTCCCCTATCCCTTCCCATCGCTTTTGTCTTTCACTCCAGATGCCCTTCCCTGATCCCTTCCCAAACTAATCGATGCAAGGTGTCGGGGCAAATAGATTGGAGCCTCTTCTTTCCCTTATATCCTTGCAGACGCTCGAGTCGCGGATGGGACTCAGGAGTTCCCATGTAAAAAGGGAAAGGCTCTTCTCTCGAAGGGAATATAGGAGGATATACCTGTTGGATTTGTTATTTTAAAGTATCAGTACGCGGAGGGATGTTATCCTGGTAATAGCGTTTCGCTTTACTATCTCTGATTTCTTATTTGGGAAATTAATATTTTTCGTTACATTTAAATTTAAAATAATTTGGGTTAAACCAACTAGTAAAATTATAATAAATGAGCAATGTGTAACTAACAATTCCTGGTAACGTTTCTTTATGAATGCCGTATCTTTTTCATTTCGGTACAAGATGTAGGAAATATTCTTTTAAAATTCATTAAATATTTTCCCAGTTTTTATCAGGACTGCAGTAAGGTTAGAGTTACCGAGGTGTGGCTGAAGAATGGCGAAATATTTCCTAATTCTGTCTCTAAGCTTTAGATAGCAAATGATTGAAGGGTTGATAATCCGACCTTCGAGGTGATCATTATAGCAGAAAAGTTAAAAAATAGAAAGTGACGCTTCGCATAATCGCGGCGGAAAACCAACATTAGCATTAAGCTGTATAGAAGAAAATATGAACACGGCTGGTATTGTAATGGAGATTCAAAATGCTCCCTGTACTCCTTTAGCCGTTTGGGAGGTGGAAGAGAACTTACTCTGTAACTCAGAGAAATCAGCAAGAACTCAGAAAGGCAGTTTTTCCTGTTCTAGGAGAGTTTCTTTAAGTCTTCCACCTCCCTAATTGCTTAAGAAGTATTTTAACTCGCCATTAGAACTAATAAGAGAGCTCTAAATTGCTGGTCGCGTTATTTATACCAAAAAGAATGCTGTTGCCGGCAGCTTATCGTTCAAAAATATACTCTTAGAAGTGCAATATTTGGATATAAACATCGCCGTTTTATAATATAGTTTTGTTATGAAAATTGAATGGCTGCAGTTTAACTCCTAGTCTAGGTGGCAACCGGAAACATCTCAATATACTACATATAGTCAAAGCACCAAAATCATAATATAGAGAAATCAGCGATCATAGAAAATAGCATGGACAATCTTTCCAGTCCAACCCAATTTTCTTTAAAATTCCCATTACTTTTGGCCATTGAGCTCTATCGAAAGCCTTTTCAAAATCGACAAAACATGCGTGGAACATAGTTCAATTGTTTGAGAATGAGATAAATAATGCATGCTGAGCTTACGAAGGATCACAAGAAAACCAACATAGTTTAAATAAATTAATACTGGGAGGGGTTTAATGTTTGTACTTGTCTAGTTTAATATAGTTAACGAAAGTTGAAGAAAATCGAACTAATTACATCCATCATTCTATGCTGTGAATTCTAATTCTTCATTTTACGCATGAATTATTTGCATTTTCATAATGAATCAATAGCTGATTTTCTAGTATGAGGAAACATCCGAACTGATATATTTTATCAAATCATTAAATTTCCCCATCCTATTAACTATTTTGATATGGATATTTCTCCTATTTAATAAATAAATTATTTATATGATATGTGATTTATAGGAAACTTTTCTCAGTTGTTCATACATTGTGTTAACCTTTATAACCTTGCATACTGGAAACATTTCACCACTAAAACGTCACCTTCCAGAATCTTGGACCTTCCTCTCTGCAGGTGCTCCTAGGAACAATGCAGTAACCCGTTTTTCTTTCCAAACAACCTTGCAAGAATGGTTGATTCTTAAATAATGAAAGATTCTAAGACACTTTGGGACTGGAGAATGCATTTTACCAACTGTATTCCATCTTTGTCAGTACTTTCCAATTGCAAACGCTTTCCAACAGCAGTAACAATAGGTAGAAATGATAAAGGTTTATCCTTTTTCGTCCATTCCTCAACTGTATTTGAGGTTTGGGAATTTATATAAGTATAATTACATGAAGGTATTATGATACTAGATGATGTATTAAAAATTGACTATCCGTAAACAAATTTTTGGTTTGAAGTTGACTCGGCAACGAATTACGGCAAAGCTGTGATAGTTTTGCCGCAAGCTGTGATACCTTTAGCACTACCGCAACTCCCCTCTGGCTAGAATTTCTCCCACTGAAAATTACTCCTACATCATCCAGAAATCACCCCCATCCTTCCATCGCACTTCACATAGCCCTAGTATGTTAATGTTGGACCTCTTCATTTCTACCTTTACATTTTCCAACTTTCCTTTCCTAAGCATTGTCCTAACATTCCAGGTTCCCACCCTTGTTTCCTTGGCCATCTTCTCTCTTCTTTTCTTGTCGTTTCCTGGGTAAGGGTTTCGTGGAATGACGACCGAGATAGCCTTACTCCTATCACTGCCGGGCACGACACTCCCCGTAGAGGGTTGAGTCCCGCTTACGCCACTTACAATATTCTTATATTGGCACATCATGATTGCTTGGGATAAGTGTGGTAGTCGAGGTGGTTTCCCATTGCCTTCCTCAACCTTTCTCTTAACGTGACACCACCATCACCCATAATGGCCGCCCCACTGGGGTACAGACGCCTTTGCAGCCGCCTCACTGAGGTACAGACACTGCGTGGACTACCTTTCGTCTGGTCCCTACCTATTGACCATTCTGGCATGGGTGACCCTACCACTTCCCGCCAGTTACGCTCTCTAGTTCATAGGAACACGAAAGCCCTTCGACTACGAAAAGGTTGTAGTCCAGAGAAGGGCTTCCATCCTACCCATCGTCTATGTTATGAGTCCCAAATGGAAATAAAAGAGCTTTCTGAAGTGGAAATATATTAGGAAAATAAATAGAAATGTTTCTGACAAAAGCTAATAAATTATATAAAAAAGTGAAGATATGTAAAAGTTGCACAGGGCAGAAAAACGCTCACTATGAAGAGGGTGTAACAAACTTATACTAAGATGGAGAAAGTACTAGCTATATGACGTCAAACTAAAAACTACTAACATGATATGTGTATTTCATACTTGTAATGCTACACATCAATCCAGTTAATTACTTGGTAAAATTCTATGGAAAGTGTTAGAGATTGAAATTTTCGAAACGGCAGTGTATAATGATAAGTATTTACCGGTTCTAAAACCAATATTTTCTATGTTTTCTGTAAGAATCGAGTATTTATCAATAAAAATAGTCGCTGAAGAGTGCATTTGATACGAAATGTTCGTGTATCCACCTTTGCAATAAAATTTTAAAATCTGGAAGTTACAATGTAAGTAAAAAAACCATTAGATTGGATTTACAAAAAGATTTATAATTAGAAAATCTAACGAATACAATCCTTTCCGTTCCAGTCATCGCTCATTATTTGAAGAGAGGCGTCATTCCTCTACTAATTTACCACTCATTCAATCTGCTAACAACCTTAAGGTTTTCAGTCACTTCTGAGATAGAGGCAAGAAAAGCAATTTTTGTAGGCCCTCTTCAATTACACGAATGAAAATTGCCTTTAATTGATGTATTATTGAATAAGCAGTCAGGAGTATACCAATGAGAAATGGACGTACCTCTACCAATATCTCATAGCCTTTCTTTCCATATTATTTTATTGCTCTTTCGCTAAAGTACTCCATAGAAAGGTAGGAGCAGATTATTGAGAGGATAGCGTGGCTGTTAGTACTGCAACATATTTTTAGTTCTTTCTATTCTTTTATAAGTGGGATCTTCATATATTGGCTGCAAGTGTTCCTTTCAAGACGGATTCTCTTCCAGATGGAGAGGATGCGAGGACTAATGCAATCAAATATAAGTCGACGTCAAGATACTAAGATCCTTCCACTTTAGTGAGGTTTTTAGGGAAGTGTTTCATTTTTTCAACTTAGGCGTATAGAGAAGCTTCTTTCTTGAAATATGGACGCGCGCAAGTAGGAAAAATTTTCGTTTCCAGCTTTTATTTCATTAACTCAGTTTCTTCACGAAACCTATCGTATTGCTCAGAAAATGTCAAAGGTGATTTAAAGATTGGAGAAAGAACTAATTAGATATGATGTGCTCCAGCTCAATATTGTGAAAAGGTGGGGCGTACAGGAAGAAAGCAAACAGGTAATTTTCAAAGAATATATTTATTACCATCCGTTTTGTCTTAGACAGTCTGTAGACACCTTCAGGCAACATGTCACGATATTGATTTTAAAGTCGAAAACGATGTGGCATGAAGATGTCTGAAAAATTACAAAACAAACCGCAATGAGTATATTTTGTGGAAATTTCGCGGTTGTTTTCTTAAAAACATATTAGCATTGAGATAAAAAGTAATTCCACTCTTAATCAAAAGGGGGGACTGAAATCAGCTTACGATTCAGATACGCACGGCGGTTCCTCATATTGATAGCTTCCAACATCGGTTTTATGAAACGCATCATGAAATTTATCTATAAAAACTCCGATTTGCATCTTTTTTTCGTATCCCAATGTTAAAATCCACCCAAATCTGGATAATTTCAAAAATATGGTTGAGGGTTTGTCTAATTGTGAAAGTATTGAAGAGCGTATCTAAATTTATCCCTGAAAGTGAACAAGAAAAAGGGTTTAGGTGACTTGGCACGATAAGTCGTGCATCTAGGAAAATTCCCAAGGAGAAACGGACAGGGAAAAAGTCTGACGGAACCGGGACTCGAACCCGGGTCTCCCAATTGAAGTTTCCCAAACAGCATGGAGGAATGTTCTGGTGGAATAGCTCAATGGATAGAGCAAGCGATCGGCTATTGGGGGACCCGGGTTTGAGTCCCGGTTCCGTCAGACTTTTTTCATGTCCGTTCCTCCTGAAAGTGAATTTGAAATTTTGGACTTTGTCGAATGATGTCGACGTTATTTGGAATGGACGATTAAATTGAGTTTTCATCGTTAAAACAGATAGATAAAAAGAGTCAGAAAAATAATAGTGTAATATTCTTGTATATATCAACATATTAACTAGACGTGTATCTTTTACAAAGCTCAAATACATTTTTAAACTTAAGAACTTTTATCTAACGTCTTTTCTACCGATGCGAAAAAGAACATTGAGAGCAGTAACTGGAAAAAGGAAAGTACCCGTTTAAAGTTAACAGTTACAAAGCGAAATCGTTGTAATTCAGCCATTCCATGGGATTTAATGAATCAAATTCCGACATAGTTTCGCGGTATATTCCTTACCTTTATTCTAAACAATTCGATATATTAAGTTCTTTACCAGAAGATCATACGATACATAATCCCCCTAAATTTTGTTCCTTATCCGGATTCTGCCTACCAATTCATCCACGTGGATTCCTTAGTTCACCCTAGGATCCCTCCGTCTCCCAATTAAGGGCTTCTCCTCTCCATCCTTCCACTGACTAGCTTATTTGTGCTTTAATAGGACAGAGAGCACTTTCCCTGCCCGGGAGAACGGGAGAAGAATGGGTATAGGAGGGATCCAGACGGCATAGGGGATATTTGATCATTAAAGCTCCAAACTGCGAGGGAAGGAGGGATATTGGGTGGAGAAATGGCTTAACCCAGCCAACCCGCCCAGTTTCCTTCTCTTAGACTCTCAGTCCTTTCCCTCGCTTTTCCTTTATCCGTATCCTTTCCTCCTTCATTTTCTTTCCGTTTACTTGCTTGTTATATTGTATCGCTGTATTGATATACAAAAGTTCGTTTCTTTCCAGAAGGTATTTCCTTCATCAAGCAGGATTATCTTGTACGAGGATAGCTCTCAAAGTATTTCCGGTTAATTTGCATTTTATTGAATACGAAATGAATTTCTCTGAATAAATACCAAGTTACAATCATCTTCTTCTGGGAATATTGGGATTATTTTGGATAGAAAATCGTAGATGATTTGTGGAGATATATAAGTTGTTGATTTTAACTGTATTCGAAAGCCTAAAGAAGGATTTCTGTAATACTGTGGCAATCATTGCCTACTCCTCAGAGTATGATGCATACTTCAGAATATTTTAAAACGAATAACTTGCAATTTGAAAGCTTTATGGCTTTGTGTGTTTTTATTTTCTAATCTAAAGGAATGCTGTAAAATAGAAATATACCTTAGAGTAGCAGCTATTTTTTTCTTTCACACAATAAGCCATTTATATGTATAATGCCATATGTTCTTCAGTATTAAGACAAGTTTTCCCGGAAATTCTTTTGTGGCTCAAATAATGGATTGATGGATAGATTTTCAACCATAAAATTTACGTTTCGTGAATTTAGAATATGCTCGTATACGCATTAGAGAAGAGGGCAAAAGTACTGTACCTACATGTGGCTAATTTAATTTATAATTAAACTCTTCATCCTTAAAGACTTGTAAAACGTTACAGTATTCCGCTTAAGACCAAAAGACACGTTTGATTGTTCCTTAGGGAAAATGTACTATCTCAGCCGCGAGGAATATCATTGAGTTTAACAACTATGGAAGATTTAAAACTTTCTCTCAAAAGTGAGCAAATTCTATTGCTCTGTTGTAAATATCGGCAGCATAATTAAGTTATAGCCTATGCGGTGAACAAGTGATTTAGAGCTGAAATTAGTACACATATTCTTGAAACTTTATTTAGCGTTTGGACAGGGAGAACAATGCTAGAAGAAAGTTCATGGAAAATAGGCAACTAACGGTTTTCTTTATTTAATAAATAGATAGGGTTACTGAAATCATTGATTTAGGTTATTGTGAAAATAGACTGGAAAAAAGAGGATATTAATGTTAACTTCAATTGTGTGACAGTTTTTCATAAATTATTTGAGAAATAATAAAAGATTAAATATATTTAAAAGTAAATTAATAAAGGATTTGATAAATACTCGAGAAAATAGTGAATGAGACTTTTTTTGGACGAAGCGTTGCTAAAAGAACCTGCTTTAAGAAGGCTTTTTAGAAGATAACTAGGAAAAAGCAGAGCTGATTCCTTGAAAGATTTAAGAGCAATATTTATACATATTACCGAAAAATTAGGTAACACGGATTCATGATAAAGAATAACAGTTTGTTGAATTTATAAAATGAAATCTGTCAAGAGACTAATTTATCAAATATATATAAAAATACTCCATATAATTTGTATGCTGTTTGCCTCATTCAATTTTACAAATAATTTTCCAAACATTATGATTTTATATTTACATATTAATTATTTATAAACATAAAATATAAATATATATTTAAATACTGTATCTCAACATAATCAGCAGTGTGATGGTGTGGTTCACTAGAGCTCATATTTTCCACAGTTTTTGTCATCTCTTTGACTTGCTCAACTTTCGCCTTTTTCCCTCCTAATTCACTCGCATTTAGCTTCAAGATTTTCTCATTCTCGTCTCTCTCTCAATCTCCCTACATCACTCCTCTCATAACCACTCTCTTTAACAGCCAAACCCCTGCATGTTTCGTGTCGGGAGTCAGTAAGCCAGACATCTCTCCGTGTTTCGTCCAGCAAACCCTGCTCACACCCACTCCTCCCTCTTGGTTCACTCTGTTTTCCGTCCTTCTCTTCTAAATATCCTTTCACTTGTCCATTGTGCTCTCTCTTCGCCGACTCATTCCCTTCGGCTCCTTTCTCTCCGCTGCTTCCCTGTTTTTATTCAGCTTCCTTGCCCCATTTGACTCTATCTTCCACTTTCCCACTGATCTTACGCTCCCATCCCGACGCATCATCAGATGAAGTATCTCTGCCCTGGTCTCATGGTTCTCTGCTATACTAAATTTTCAGCATAGGCTTACGATCATCCTCCTTCCAAAACGATGCCTTCTCCATGCATGGATTTTAAGTTATTTTTCCACTATGGTTCCCACTCAAAGTAAAATAATGCTTAATGGGATGGAATCCTATATATATTCCTTCACCTTCTGTCCAAAAAGATACTTTTTGAATCCCTAGAATAAAAGTTCTTTTTTCAATGGTTTCTTCTCAAAGCAAAATAATACTTCAAAATTTGTTACCTATTTTATAATTCTGACAGATTAATTAGCAGCCTTCAATAAGCAGTAATAGACAGGGAATAGAGAAAGGTGTTTAACTTAGCACCATGAGGCGTGCGCCTCAAAAACTAAGGATAAATAGAAATGAAATATAGCGATATGACCTGGGCTCGTACCCAGGTCGCCCACTTTTCAGGTAGGTATTCTAACCAATGAACCACCATGCCGCGTCTCTTCTACACTGTTACGGGAATGCTTTGTGATCAAGACAAGTGGCACTCTACATAGTGGCACAAACAATGCCAAGCAATGTGTTTGGTGGCAATATGTCGAACGCCCGGAAAGTGGGATACCTGGGTTTGAGTCCCAGTCACATATAGTAGTTATTTTCACCTCTGTTTAAGCAATGTTGGAATGCAGTTCCTATTAAATTTAAAGATTTATCCCTATAGCCATCAGCTTGAAGGCTGGTTGAATATTTTCTCCTCCACCATTAGTTATCGAAAGCTTAAGATTGGGAATGAGGCGATTTGGCCAGATGAGGGTTGAGGTATTTTTCTTTGCCTTCCTCCCGATAGAAATAAAACCAGGTGTGATATCAATAAGACATCAAGACTCTATAAATGTTTCTCACAATTAAAAATTCTATTAAGATGAAGAGTGAGGTAGGATTTTATACTCTGGACTGGATTTTCGCCATTCCGCAAATTTAAATCTGTCATTTTGTTATGGATATAAAAAACGTAAAATTGTTAGCTTCTGTTAGATAATATTATGTTACTCATAAGGAGTTAATATGTTTAAAATAAAAATGTCAACAGAGTAGCCAGTGAAAACATGTTAAACATTCGAGTGTTTGAATTGATTATTACGAAAGATTGTATACATTTATACTCTGAGGATAGTATTCCCGGAAATCAATCGCATGAATTTGGCTTAATAGTTTCTAGGATGTTTCGTGCGAATAACTTGACTAGCGTGCTAACTCCTCGTAGTCAAACCAACACGCTAGCCTAGACAGAATCGGTTGCTTGTTGCGTAATAAATTTATTCCGGTATTTTTTATCATTCCTCTCTGATATCTCAGGCGAATTTATCCAAATATCAGTTGATATTTCTAAGGGAAGAACTTCTGTTGTTGGAATAACTCACTTTAATCAATATTCCATCTTCTTCGACATAATATGAAAGTACTGACGGAAACTCTTAATTTACTGTAAATGTTTTACGATAAGCAGAATATAGAGTAATATGTACATGCATAGTGGTCAGAGGAAGAAATTTTTATGTTATTCTCCTGTAAACTTCAAAAATCGCTTAATTAAAGCATATCCTAGTAGTTCAAGAATTATTTTTACCTTCTGCCATCCATCGGTTCTTTGAGTTACCTGCACTACTTGCAGGTTATGAGCTGCATTTCAATTTTAGTTCCTTTTATTTTTTTACTTTCTAAATCAAATCATTACTATCATTATTATTATAATCAGCCAATCCCACGTTATGGGAGTAATGAAGTAAAGAAAGTTTTCGTTTTTTCTTCCACCCTTTCTTGTGCTATCCACGATTAATATTTTTATATCTTTGTTAGATGTCCTCTCGGATTTTCCTCAACCTATCGTACAAGTAACATGACGTTTGTGCAACAAGTAAAAGCAATCTGAACAGCATGAATGGTTGAAGGAAGATGGATGAAAGAGGAATGAGAAATATGGTATAAGATGCGAGTTGTTCAAGAGAGAGACGAAGGCCGGAAAAAGGTGCTGAACGTAAGCTTTCACTATCACAGTTTTCGATAAAATTCTTTCGATGAAAATTTTTTTCCGTCCATGAAAATTCAATGCAAGAGAATAGCAAACAAACGCGATGACTGTTTTTAAGCGGAAACGATTTAGGATTCGCTTATCTCTGTAAAACATAAAGGCCAACAGAGAGCAAAAAGAGGCAAAGAGCAGAAGGTAAAAATCAATATTCAATATTTCTTCGATAAGCAATAATGAAGAGGCTTGAGTTTGCAAAGAACAGATTTACATTTGAAAGGAAAGTCATTACTTTAATTCATCAGCGAAGGATCATTAAGATAGTTAAACTTTTAGTGGAAAGTAGAGAATGCTGGCTGACGTAGAAGGAAAGTGCGTTATAGGTGAGTGAAGACAGAGGAGGCGAAATATGCGTATCCGATACCGAGTTCGTGAATTAGAGGTAATACATTCTTACTATTACTTATCTTATACTACTTTTTTTTTTCTAAAAGTACTACATTATTACTCAACCCATACACCACTTACGTAAAGGCTCTTCGCTCTTCCACCAGAAACCTATAATACAGGGTTTCCTCAATCTACCGTGCATGTTCTTCTAGATCCTACTATCAGACACAGGGCTGGTCATCTACCGAACGGGGCCGGGGTTGCAAATGCCTTCCTGGGATCCCACACTTCTTATATAT